>PYAF01001524.1:668741-714306 GCA_007407185.1 Glycine tomentella
TTAATAAATAAATAAATTGACATACTACTTTAAAGTCGTAAAGAAAAAAAAAACATAAATACATACTACTTTAAAGGGTTAGCTGGGTTAGCAGGTAAAAAAAAATTAACTGAAGTTTTAAAAAATACTACGATTTCAGTATAAAAAAACAAAATCTTTGTTATAACTTTAAAGTTATAAATTAAAAAAAAAAACTGAATTCATAACATCTTTTATGACTTTAGTTAAAAAATATAAATAATGACATTTTTAATTCAGAAAGAAGCCGTAATACTTGTTATAATTTATCCTCATTTGTTAAATTATTTGAAATCTATCCCAAATAGTAAAAAAAAAAATACTTCCAAATAGTAAAAAAAAAAGCCAAGAAACACAGACACTTCTATAGTACAGTGTGTCAGGCCTTCTACACTTGCCAGATGCTTCTAAACCGTGTCACAATAAATTGCTTTCTTAGTTACAAACTCTTCCATTTACTTCTTTCAAATAAACTTTTTAAAACATTAAGCAATATAAAATTGTTTCACTAATTCTTATGCAAAGTTTTGAAAATAAGACACACGTGAAACTTAAAATAACGTTTTGTAATTAAAAATGAAAATAAAAAATGTTTTCTTAAACAAAGTACTTAAGTTCTTTTTTGGTACAAATATTCAATTCTTAGCAGACGCAGTGTTGCATTGATTTGATTAATAAAAATTTAGGATTGTATGAGCTGTGGCTTTGGACTTTGGATGATGTCTCATATGGTGCATTATCATAATATTAGTCTTCGACTCAAATAGTCCTTGGTCAAAAACATGTTTGGATCAGATGGGAGTTACTGTCCACAATATTGAAGGTGACTCGTAGAGAGACATGATATGATTAGTGTCATGGGGTGCTACACCTTGTTGGTTCACTGCATTCTGCAACCATGTTATGCTTATCTTTTACCTAGGATGTATTTTGCATGGCGTTATGTTTCTGCATGCACTTGCTACTTTAGTTGACTGATCAATATGCATGCCAGAATGCTCTTATATGATTGGAGACTTAACAATCCAATTTCATTGTAAAAATAACAAACTAGCAAGACATTTGTGTAGAGTAGTAGACACCAGAAGATTGTTGCGATAGGAATTCACATTTGTCGCTAAAAGACTCCCTTCTGTAACACTGATTATGATGATAAGAATTAGAAAAATGCTACTAGAACTAACAACACACTCATTTAAACACGTTTTCTATTATTTACTAAAATTTGTTAAGACTCAGAGAATAACGTACGTCTCACTTTTTATTAAACAATTCTCACCTATGAATATTCATATTTATTAATAAATTTCAATATATAACAGTGTGTTAAAAGGAATATGATTAGTATTCTTCTATGTTTTATTGAATACGCCTAATGTGGACTGTTTTTTTGTTATTCTTGATTTTAAGAAACTTTGGGTGAATTAGATCTTAAAGGTCCATTAAATTAAGACAGGTCTCATGATTCAAAAACTATTTTCAGAGATAAATATAAATTGTTCACCAATAATTTTTTTACACAAATGACGAGATTTAAATTTATATTTTTGTACACCTACTCTTATTTTTTTTTATTGTCTAGATCGACATGTATTTTTTTATTAAAGACAATCCGGTTCAAGTCAAATAAAATTATTATATTTACTATAATTACATATCAAGTCTCAAACCAAGATCACTAATTAAATTGAAATAATCTCACACCAATTAATTCATATAATAAATGGTGATGAGTCCTATTCTTATTAACTGAACTCTGTTACTCTTACTCTATACAGGCCAGAGGTGTCCATGTATTTCAAAATGTTTTGCTAAATGGGGCTTCCACCTTGGAAGGAATCAACAAAAAGTAGACAGAAAGAGCCAGTCTGACATATAAGGAGTGGCTTTGGTTGATTATGAAAGGCTACATCCATTATTTTGCATTTTGGATAGCAGGGGTTAGCCAATCGTTTAGGACTCTTCAAACTCAGATTCCTACGAAAAAACATTGATTTGATTGGCTTGGTTTGGCCAATCTCTACTTTGCATTTCCAAATGTTTGACAATACACTTTGCACCAATAGCAGAATATGATTAATTACCCAAGGCCACGTGGAAGACACTTGAAAAGATATCAACTAATAACTAGATAGCGTGAAATAGCTTCAATAAGAGAATTTTTTTTTTTCTTTCACATGTTTTTTTTATCTTATTTTTTTTTCTTTCACTTTTTTTTCAATATTTATTTATTTATTATTAGATTCATCTATCATCGATCCCAATTAATTGGAATTAAAGGTATTATTAATATTAATGTTAATACATGTCTCTTCCTTAAAAGATAGTCATGTTTGAAATACAATTAGGCACTATTAAATATAAATACCATTTTTTAATTCGGACTTTAATTTATCACATTGAGAAATTAATCCCTTCTATTAGACCTAAATCTAATTGGTAAAAGAGCCAAATTCTAATCTAATATTTTTTTAATGAAAGGAAAATTGTTATCCCATAATGTAATGCCGCCCCACGCAATTAGCCTAGTGGAGTTTATTTATTGGTCTTGGATATGTCTACCCTGTAGTGGCCATTGTCCTATAGTTGGCTATTTGAACGTATAGCAGTCTCTTGCCAAAAGGGCATTAAAATAACTTAGAAGAAGGTGCAAATTTGCTGTCCATATGTTAAAATTTTATAGGTTGCAGGAATAGAAAAATAAAATTGTCCCAAGAAGTAGGAATACCTTGATCTTAATTTAAGCACATTACTTTTTAGTTGACGGATCGTGGGTTTATATGCATTTAATTAATTAAGTTGATGACGTGTTCAATACCTTTTGTTGTTTTTCACATTGCAAATTGGCAGATCATGACGACATTATATTATGTCTAATAAGTATCATCAAGGACACTTTAGTTGGCTGATAAAAAAAAAAAGGACACTTTAGTTGTGTAATTTAAGAAAAGATTTAGTGTTTTTGTTGCAGGAGTATAATTCATGCAAATTCATTCGAATTTTAATATTCCATCGTGATTTACACATAATATAGATTTATAGATTGGATTGTAGTAATTCTTCTTGATTTTAGTGCTTTAGACTTTTTTTTTTTTTTTTTACAGAAGTGCTTTAGACTTATTTTGTTATAACCATACATATTAAAAAAGCTGTGAGTGAAAATTTATAAGAATTGTTTCCACTGTCAAAAATGTATAACACAATTTTAAAAAAGTTGTAAATTTAATTTATGCTCAAAATTTAAAATTATAGGTTTGGGTTCATTGGCGGATGCATTTATATGGTGTAGGGACAATTACCCCCACCAGATTTTTTTTTATTTGTTAATGTGTATATAAAAAATTTGCTCCCATAAAAAATTATATATTATCCCATTGAATGTTTTTAACCCAAAATCCAAACAAATATAATATATTCATTACAAAAATTACATACTCAAGCCCAAATCATTTATCCCAATTCTCATTATTGTTATAGAACACAAAAAAATATTGCACAACGCATAGAACATATTATAACATCCCAAAAATAATCCAATAATTATTTAGATAGAGATTATCTAAATGTATCTTTTTAGTAAAAAAAAAAGATAGATTAAATTGTTTTAATATATTAGATTGTTATATTTTTTAAAATATATTAGTATAATAATATATTAGATTGGACAAAGATAATAAAAATAAGAGAAAAAGAAATATTGGTTAAACAAATCTCAAAAGATATAATTTTAAATTATGTATAACACTTTTGTATAAGGATAGACAATTCTTTTTCCTAAAATCATATAAATAAACCGTCTCTCTTGATGTGAGTGAGCGGAGAAATTATGTTAAGACAAGGATAATGAAGAACTCAAATTACTTGCTTCAAGATGTGAGTAAAATATGTACATTTTCAAAACTTTCATGGTATAATTCTTTTATAAATGTTTTTTTTTAATGTGTTCTTCATATAAAGAAATCATGATTAATGGTGTTTTAGTGTTGGTTATTTTATTGAAGTGCGTTACATTTCACACACTAAATTAATAATTTATCACACACGTTTGATTACAATGTGAATCATTCCTAACTCCTTTTGATCCTCCCAATTCTCAAAATGGCCCAACACCAGTATCTCTCACCCTGCTAAATCACTTTGTCACTCACTCACACTTTTTTATTTATTCTCCCTAAATCTAATTAGATTTAATTCATAAGCTTATTCAATTATTCACATTCACGAAATCATAGTGGTCTCACTCACGGACATGTGTGTTGTGTGCATTGGTAGTATTGCAGTCTTTACGGAGTTGTTGTTTTTCCAAAATTGCCGTAAAACTTTTATAAAAAAATAGTCTTTTACTCTTTTTAAATTTTTAATATTAATTATTGATGAGGCTTAACATAGTGTAGAGGGTTTTATTTATAAGCAATAGGGAGATTAACTTTATTTTGTTAATTTTTTTTACCTTAATTAACTTTATTTTTTTTGTAGTGTGCTAAAAATTAAGAAATTTTTAAAAAGGGATTCAACAACACCATTAGAGTCATATGCGAAAAAAACATTCTTAGAAATTTTTAAAATGAGATTTCACAACACCATTAGAGTCATTTTGCATTTGATAAGGAAAAGTTGATTTGTTTAGCTAAGTTTTATCCATCAAAATTTTCTTGTGTGAAAATTATGAGACTTGAAAGTCAACTTAAAACTTTTATCAAAGATGTTCGATTTGATGATCAGTTTTTAAAGTTAAAATTAATTGTTGATCTTTCTCAAATATTGGTGAAAACTAAAAAACATAATGTGTATCTGATGATATACTTGCTTGTAAAGTTAACTTTGATTTTTCTCGTGGCAACTGCAATAGTTGAAAGATGTTTCTCTACAATGAATTTTGTGAAGAATAAAATGCAAAATCACATGGGAGATGAATGGTTGAATGATTGTTTGGTCACATACATAGAAAGAGATTTTTGATAGTATTAACAATGAAAAAATCATAAAACATTTTCAAAGTATGAAAATGAGTAGAGGACAATTGTAATTTGTAGAAGTTTAAGTACTTTAGATTTTTTATCATGATATTATATATTTTGTAATACATTGTGATATTTTACTTTTGTGAAAATATTAGAAACTATTTCTTGTCCCCACTAAGAAAAAATTATGGATCTGCCACTGTTTGGGTTGGTTGCATTCTAATAAAGCTTAGGTCAAGCAACTTAAATTTGAGTTCGTTATTGTAAAATGATGTACAAGTCAAATCAGAGCTTGGTTGATATGGTCTTTTGAGGGTTAAGCCTTGATCGAGTTTAAAAAAACCCTAGATTTAACTTATACTCAAAATTTAAAGTCTAAATACTACATTTTATTTGGTGAGTTCAAACTTTTATGAGCTTTCAATTCAAACTTTTAAAATGAGACTTAAGTTAGTTTAATTTGTATAGGTTTATTGTACGGGTTTGAACTAAAATCAAACTATCATCAAATTGAATTAAGAAGACTCAAGTTTACCTTAAAGGCTGAGCAATTTGGGTCCCCCCTCATAAGCTCAGCCTTTAAGCTTAGGAGGGTCTCCATAAGCCTCGGAATAATGGCAGTTAGTAGCTCTCAATGACGAAGTCTCAAAACGATACGATTCAAAGAGACAAGAACCTATTCTTTTTCCAATCGTTTGTCTCATTAGCTGGCACTGGCTTTGGACACAGAGGGCAGGCTATAATCTTCTGATGCTTTCCAGTGGTAGTTGCGTCAAGCAGCTAAGCGCTTACCTGACCATGAGTGTAATAAGGCCATTTTATCATTCTGAAGTGGCGAGTCTGATCCCCAATAGGAAGGCAAAAAGCGTATGGCATTGCCACTACCTTTGGCAGCATCCACTAATTCGCTTAACTATTTAGGGGTCCATGGAACGAATCGCACTTTTACCACTGAACTATACCCGCTACAATACAATTATTGTATCTTTTGCCGAACAAAGCAATCAGACAAAATAAAAAAAGCTCGACATTGGTTGCCCTGGTTTATATCCCGGAGTACTCCTATGGCCGATCTGTCACCCAACCTACTCAAAAATCGAAAGGCTTGACCCCGCAGAGGCCTTTGGTGTCCCCTCCAGTCGAGAATTAGGGCCTCACAATGAATAGGTCATTTATTTATTTATTAGGATTGAGAAGGCAATGGCCTGTATGCACCCGGATCACTGCTTGTCTCTTTGAATGGGATTAGATCCGAAACTTCATCTGGTTTTGCATTCGAAGGAAGAGTTAGGCTAATCGACGTGTAGCTGACGGGTAGTTCAGTTGGAAGGAAGTGCTCAAATTTTAAAGTTTAATGACATTTCATTGAGCCGGTTCAAAATAAGTTAGTTATAAGCTCAATGTGAATTACAAACTATAATGAGTTAGACCAAAAGGATCTAATTCAATTTGAGTTTCTAAAATGAAGTCCAAATTTTATGAAAGTATAATTTACATCAATATTTTTTAGCCAAGCACATATCGAGGCCTGATCTATTTTATATATATATATATATATATATATATAAAATTAGAACATATAAGCCCCTTTATTTAATGTTCTAATAGACCTGATAGAAAATAAAAGACAGACAAAAAGCACAGAAAATGTAAACCAATGGAAAATTATGTATTTCTCTTTTGTAACTATGGAAAAACACCAAGATGGACAGAAAGACACCTATACAAGCAACATTGTCGTGGAAGAAAGCAACACTCATATTTCATAATTAAAAACACACCTCTACACACAACATACGTATGGCATATCAATTACATTTGCATGTTAATCTGCTTCAGTTAGGAAACTGAATAGTATATATAATTTTTTCATTTAAAAAAATTGGGTGAATTGGTATTTGAGAACTTATCAACTAACTTCACGTACAGTTTAGACAGCGTACGGATTACCTAATAACGAAGTCTTTTGACAACCGAATTCAAACTTACAATTTTATAAAACATGAATTTTATTCATAGTAACTAAATCAATAATCTTATTTTGCATTGAAATATATAATAATTGCATGAAGAAATTTTTATATGAAAAAAGTAATTGCATGAACAAATGCTATATGACGTACCCGAAAACCCCATGGGACTTATCAACTGTGTTTTACAAAACTCCAAATACAAACACTAGGATCAGACTGAAAAGTAGAAACAAAGTGCCCCGCAATTGGTTTTCATTTTAGGGTCAATATATATCGATTATTGCGAAAACTATGCACCAAGACAATTATGAAAATAAAAATGATTTCGAAAATAGAAATAAAAGAGGACAGCGAAAGCTTTGTCATTACAATTCTTCATCCATACAATTCTGAAGTTTATGATACTAATTGATTTGTTTTTCCTAATCAATAACATCCAAAATACACTTTTTCTTTCTTTTAGAGGGAGTTGAAATTGATAAAGTTGGCCTCTTAATAACTAAAACTATCTAATTTTCCCTTAAAAAATCTCGCTTTTATTTATATTCTTAAATGCGAAAATGATATATATAATGTATATATGGTTAATCAAAATAAGTAAGAGATAATTATGCCTTGCAATTTTTATTTTGTCTCAAACGAAATGTTCCAATATTTTCAAGTGTGAACTTAATTCTCCTTTGATGTCGTATAGTGACTCTAGGACAAAGTGTCATGTAATTACTTAATAATAAATCGACCTGTATTTTTTGAAAGATAAATATTATTTTGGAATAGATTTAAAACACTTATCGTACTTTTAACTGTGCATATAAATCTAAACCAGAATTATGAACTTATTTGGTTTGTTGAAGACGCAAATGCTATTGACGTATTATAGGTCTGAACCATGAAAAGAATCTGATTAGTCGATTAATGAAAATTCAAGCAACTTTAATTTACATCAAGTTAAATAATAAAATCTATAAACCACTAGGATCAATCTAATAATGGAAGAATTTGGATAATAACATGATGTGGAATAAATTTGTGATTTTAGATTAATTTCGTACTTGAGTTTAGATAAGTCATCATATGGATTGGACATAACAACCTGTTTCAATAATTTATTTTCTATATATATTTTTATGAATCGAACTCCAATAAATATGCTTAAAATACTTAACTATTTATTAGCTTTTTTTGAAATAAATTATTTATTAGCTATGCTATACTTTATTAGTAATCGGATGATCTTGAATCATTAGATTAACGGTCGTTCTAATATTTTTGTGTGTTGGTATCTAAACTTGACCAAGACTATCATAATAAAAAAAAGGTAAAACATTTATAGGCTAGATGCTGCTGCATTCAAATCCAATTAATATGAAAAAATTGGAAAACAATTTTTTTTTATGGAAAAACTGAAAAATAAAATCAATCTTGCTAAAAGGATGTTATTTTCAGCATTATGATAATTAAAACCTAATTAATCCTAAATTGACAATGAACATAAAGAGTTGATTTCTTCGAAGAAACTTCTAATTGGGAAGAAAAAGGAAATAAAGGTATAGTTTTCTTAGAAGAAACTTATAATTAGGAAGTGTTAAAGGAGATACACAAGAAAAAAGAAAATCAAGTATTTCAATTAATTTTCCTTATAATCTTCATGGTCCATATATTCTATTAAAGACAAAATTAACTGAAAAGTTAGTTGAAAGTTAAAAATTAACTTATTAATTGAAATGACTGAAAAATGTAAAATTAGCTATTAAAGTAATTGAAAAATATAAAATAATTGAAAAATAATAAAATTATTATTTATTTAAAAAGGATAAATAAAAAATTTGATAAATATATTAATAATAAAAAAGAAAGAAAATATAAAAAGCCTGAAGTTAGTGTTTAAAAAAACTCTACCTTAAATAACAATTTTAAAAATATTAGAAGCTACTAAAAATAACTTTTTTTTTTATAAAACAGGCAAACAAATCTTTCACTAGTAAAAAATTTTAGAAATTAACTAAAATATTTTATCCAACATAACCTAATTATGAGAATAATATTTTTTTATATAAATACGTTTCTTTCGATTTTTATTACTAATACTGTTGTTGTTATTGATGGGACTCCAACAAAAGAATAATCAAAGTTACCCATAGTAAATACCAAAAAAGAAATAGCTATGGTAATTGCAAAGTTTTGATTTTCCAAAAGGTTAAAAGAAATTCTTTAGTTTTGGTCAAGTATGTTAGTGGACTTTGAAAAGTTTTCAATAAAATATTTATCTCTTAAGTGTTTGTCAAACCATTTATCTTTTGTATTTTTAATCTGTAAAAAAAAGTCTTTTTTTTGTTGAATAAAAAAAAGCAACTATTTAGTTTTAAGATATATGAATACTCCATCGTTAAATGAATTGAAAAAAAGAAGTGAATGGCAAGACTAAAATGTACGACATGTATAATCTTGATAGATTGGTTGGTATTTTTTTTTTCAATAACTAAATTTGGTGGATGAATTTCTTATAGGTTAATTTGGATATTTAGCCTAATTTTAAATTTGTTTAATATAATAAAAATTTAAATACCACACTTTGCACAAAATATTTAAATTTAAAACTTGGTGAACACTAGAAATTTTGAAAGAGAATTGAAGTATCAATTAATTAAACTCTTTCCAAAATTCTTGAGATTGTTATCATTCGATTTTGCCAAATATTTTTTTATATAGATCACAAGAAACAATCTTAATCAAATATGGTAGAACTACTGGATTTTGTCAGATATGTTGTTGGTTTAATTTAGTACCTTGAAAATTTATTTATTTAATATATTTAACTTTAAACGTTATGATTCATATAGAGTATTAACATATTATACCAAAATAAGTATTATCATACAAAATTAGATTGATGGTGAAAAAGTGGAAGATGATTAACCTTTTTCTATTTATGTATAATTATATGATTATAATTTATTATTCTAAAAATGTAAATATTTTGTATTTAAGATGTCTCACGCATATGTGTCTATCACTCTCTATACATATATGTACGTATATATTTTTATTTTTTTACGGTATGTACGCATAAATTGAACATTTTAATCATTATAAAAAATGAACATTTTAATAAAATAGACCTTCAATAAAAAAAAAAAAGACCAAAACATATTACAATGTCAAATCATATCGTCGTATAAAAAATATCAAACCATAACAATATATATAATCGATTCCTTTTTATTATTATTTTTTTAGCTATTTAACACTCTAATTTCACTTAACAACTTACCCATTGTCATTACGTGGGATTGCAAATTTAAACTGTTCACAACGATTCTTTCCTTTATTAAACGTCTATTGCATTTAGAAGAATTTGAAACAGCCAAGACGGTGGACTTTGATAAAAAAACATGAGGCATATTTTCAGTCCAAGCCTGTGCACGTTAGATCTTAAATTGGGATTTTAAACTATTTTTTGGTGGACCTTATAGTACCACATAAGATTAAAGATCTCTCAAGATCTCTATAATTTTTTCCTTTAATGGTAGATCTCATTTTGAGATCTTTGGGAGAGAGAAAGAGAGAAAAAATTTATTCTTTCTTGAATAATGTGCAGATCTTGAGGAATCTTGTACAAGAACCCATTCTCCATGTTGGAGATCTCTCCACTTCCTTTATTGGGAGATATTGTGAAGATCAAATCTTGAGTTCAAGATCTTTGCTTAAGATCTACCACTAAAGATGCTCTAAGAGTAAAATTCCTCCCGTTTTACTTCAAAATTTATTGCAAAAATTAATAAAATCCCTATTTATGATGCAAATTTCATTTTATGTACTAATATTACATATTGGTAGAATTGAACCCGAATTTTTAAAATAAGATTTGAGACCAAATTTCATGTATGAAAAAAAACATAATTAAAAAAATTCTAATATGGCCAATCAAGTGTGTGTCTGGAAATTAGTTTGGAATGTTGGTTCAAACTTTCTAAAGTTATTTTTTCACTAAAGAGTATTAACAACACATTTTTTAACATATTCTTTCAAAGACATTCTTACTTGTTGATTAAAATTCATTAAAAAATATAAAATTAGATGGAAAAGTCATTAAATAGAATATAAAACTCACAAAATCTTGTGTTTTTCAATAATTTTAACCAATAAAAGAGTATATTCAAAAGAATATATTTCTAATTTTTGTTCACTTTCTTAGACACCAAATGTGATAGGAGAAAATTGCTTCTCCTTGAAGGGAATGTAATGTTTTATCAAACATAGACTATGCTATCTTATAGAAATTAATCATGTTAAAAAATAGTAAATACTTTGAATTTAAAAATTGTAAAAAAAATAATCTTATCTAGTGTTACCAAAAATATCTTAGGCTATCCAAGTTCTGAATTGAAATTTACAAAGCAAATTAGGTTTCCCAGTGTAGACTGTGGACCCCATCCATGCTGCGGTCCCCTCTTCACCTCCACCAAACGCCGCAGCTACTGGATTCCCAAAATCCAAAATAAAAAACCCTTCAGGGTTCACTAGATTATTATTATTCACTGAAATTCACCCAAAAAAATAAAAATAAAAATAAAAATATTATTCACATAATAATATTTTTTTAGAAAAAGTTAATTAAAAAAATAATACACAGAGAAACAGAGAGAGCAAATTGATAATTAACCTGTATAAGCAAGCTGCCATAAAATGCCAATTTATCATTCTGACCGTTGAATCTCAGCCCTTCCTTTCTTATCATACAAAACCTCCTCCCATCTTATATCTCTGCTTTCCCTCTGCCATTTTTCTTCCTCCTTCTAGTGGATGAAACCAACCTTCTCTTCATTCTCTTCCCTGCTCTCTCTGAAACCTCTTTTTCTGCCTCATTTTTATACCTATCCATTTCATAGTACATCTTTGGGTTATATAAACCCAACAATGCATTAAGGGTCTTTTTTTCTTTTCCCTTTTATCCAATCATCCAAGTCATATAAAAAGAATCTATCTATCTATATATATTGCTTTGGTAAATTCTCTTGCAGCTAAGCTGAATTGTATTCAATTGATTAACAGATAATGAATAATTTTGATTCATGTATTGTTGCCTTATGTATAATTTTTAATAATCTGTTGTATGAATAGTCTAATAACTTGTGCTTCTTCTGTGTGTACTTGGTGCCAGAGCTTTGATTTTTTTTTTGTTCAATTCCCCAAAAGGAGTGGAAAATGGCACCAAGAAACAGTCGCGGAAAGCCCAAGGGAGAGAAGAAAAAGAAGGAAGAAAAGGGTAACGGAATTCTGTATCTATGAGTGTTTCTTATCGTTTTTACAGAAGCGCTCTCGTTCGCCTTATCCGAAAAGCTGAAGTGCATTGATTTTAGTTTTATAAAAGAAATTGGTTTTAGTTTTATAAAAGAAACTCCTTTCATTTTACCTTCTTATGGAAAAAATTTATGTCCTAAGTTGATTTTAACTTATCCGATAAACTTAATTCATTTTATATCTTCTTATATTTCTCTCTTTCTATAAGAGGTTATAGAAAGTTTATTCTTGTATAAGAATAGGGTAGTAAAATTCTATATCTGAATGATTCTTATATATATATATATATATATATATATATATATTTTAATATTTAAACTCTCTTGTTCAAACTTATCCAAAAACTGAAGTAAATTAATTTTAGTTTATATGAGAAATTTAATTTGTTTTATTTTCTTATCTTCTTATCCTCCTAAGTGTTTATTGGAGAAGTTTGTCTTGTAAGTTGATTTTAACTTATTGAATAAGTTTAATTCATTTTATCTTCTTAATTTTTTTCCTTCTACAAGTAATTATAGAAACTTTATCCAAACATATTCATATATAAACACTTTCTTAGAACTTGATAAAATAGGACAGGTGATTTAATTAACTTGATTGTTTTTCTCTTTTGATTTGTAGTTCTTCCGGTTGTCTTAGATATCACTGTGAAGCTCCTCGATGAAACTCATGTTCTGAAGGTTAGTGATATTTATTTAGGGAGATGGATTGAGAAATAAGGGTTAATTTACTACTTGTCGTGGATGCTTATTTTTTGTGTGCATTGACTAGTTATTGGAAACAAACTTGTCTGCATTTTGTTATGATTCTCATAAATATCTTTTATGTCTAGATTGTACTACCTGTTAGTGCTGAACTTTCTACCATGTAGATTATTATTATAATTATAAGATTACATATAAGTGGCGACCATTGGCTCACTTTTCCATTGGAAAATTATTATTAGCCATATTTAGCTATTGTTTCAGCTTACCATCATTTACTCTGTTGTGGGGGCATGACAACCACCAAAAGTCCTGTTTCTAAAAATGTGCTACACGTTCTTGCTCTGGTTTATTATTGTGTATCACACATGGATGTGTGTACTTGTTGCATAATGTCGTTGAATACTAGTGTTGGCTTTGAAATGACATTTTTTCAGCATAAACATTTTGACAAAATATAGTTGTGTTGATCGATTTTCAGGATAACAACAAATCCAGCTTAAAAATCTAATCCTATTACGTGTAGCTTGTATTTAAGAAAACTTTTATATACTTTGAAGATGTATTTATTTATTTATTTATTATATATTTCCATTTACAAGTTCTAGCTCTCACGACTTTATTATTGTTTTTTATTCACATAAATTGATGCAAAATGCAAATTTAAATGGTTTATTTATTTTATATATTTTTTAAATTTTGAAGCAGGGAATATCAACGGACAGAATTATAGATGTTCGTCGTCTTCTATCGGTGAATACGGAGACGTGTTATATCACAAATTTTTCCCTGTCGCATGAGGTAAATTGTATACCATTAATAATATTAATAATTAGTAAAATAACAATTCAAATTATTTTAATTTATAGTTTTCAAGTATTTTTTTGTACCCATTTGGAACCATAGTTGCGTGGTTTCTTTACTCACTTTGAATGTCAATATGTTTGATTTCTCTTTGACAAGCTTAGAAATAGGTACCCAATAGAAAGCAAAGATCGTCATCTCAATAAACATACAAACAAAAATAAAATCGGTACATTTGATATTTTGGTTTTGGTAATATTAGGTGACGAATTCAATCCAAAATGTCGACCTCATAAAAGTATGAATGACAACCTTTTTTTTCTTCCTAAAGTATAAAACAAATAATGAATTTTTATGCATAGATAAATTTTAGAAAAAAAGTAGGATTGTCCAAGTTTGAATTTCAATATAAAATTACAACCCATAGCTTTTGCTCTGTAAATATTGTTGAAATTGAATCGAAAACTGAATTACCTACTTTTTAAAGCTTAATAATCGGTTAAATTATGTGAAAGTTTCACGGAATTGAAAGGCATCACAACACACACAATTTTTATGTAAAATAACAAAAAAAATACATACTTATTTTACGTAATATAAAAAATTGTTAGATTATAATTTCATAATTAATCAATATTTGACTAATTCAAGAAATTTACCTCTTAATTTGTATAAAAAAATCAGTTTTAAAATTAAATCACAATTAAATATAAATAAAGTTTAAATTAAATTATATTAACATTCAATCACGAAATATCATACACTAATTCTAAATGAAAATTAAATTCTTAAATATATGTCCAAGTAACTTATTTTGATGATATTTAAGTATTTAACGTGATCTAACAACCATGAATAGTTATATTTTAAATTTATATTTTCGTAACCAAACCCTTTTTCTATCAATACAGGTAAGAGGGCCACGTCTGAAGGACTCGGTGGACGTGTCCGCACTGAAGCCTTGCCTCCTCACTTTAGTTGAAGGTACTAGTATATTATTATTAATAAACTAATATTAATATCGTTCTTTTTTTTTATTTCAACAAAAAAGAAAAAAAAAATTATTCATTACGACGTCGTTCCGTTCATCTTGTTCCTCATCTTTTTCCTAAATTTTTCACACGCAGAGGATTACGATGAAGACCGAGCAGTGGCGCACGTGCGAAGACTTCTCGACATCGTCGCCTGCACCACGAACTTCGGTCCGTCGTCTCTGCCGCCGCCGAAGAATGATTCCAGCACCGTCCCGAAGTCCGGCAAGCCTGAGGCGTCGCCGGCGAAGCAATCTGCGAAAGATGCGGCGGCGGCGGCGGCTACGGTGGACATTGACGGCGAGATAAGCCACTCGTGCCCTAAGCTGGAGAACTTCTACGAGTTTTTCTCTCTCTCACACCTCACCGCACCAATCCAATGTACACTACTAGTCTCTTTCACACTTTATAATTAATTGCATTTGCATGTGTGAAATGTGAATGACGGAGTGTGCGAATCGATGGATGCAGATGTGAAGAGAGGATCGAGGCGGCGCGTGGAGGAGATTTTGGAGGAGGATTATCTGTTCTCGCTGGATGTGAGGATTTTTGTTTAACTGCGTTTGGATTTTGTTTGTGGCATGGCGCGTGTGAGGAAGGTAAATTGACGAGCGCGTGTGTGATGTGGTGCAGGTGAAGGTGTGTAACGGGAAAGTGGTGCACGTTGAGGCATGCAGAAAGGGGTTTTACAGCGTTGGGAAGCAGCGGATACTGTGCCATAATCTGGTTGATCTGTTGAGACGGCTTAGCAGAGCTTTCGATAATGTAAGTTCTCCTTTTCCTTCTACGGAGTATTTTTCTTTTCTTGTATAAACGAGTAATTAATGAGTGTGTTTCGACCAACGTCGGAGACTTTCTAATAAACCACACTTTTAGTCGTGTACTGCAACATTCTTATATTAGTTCCCAAAACTAAAAATTATTAATTAGTTCTTAAAATTTCATTTTAAGTCTATATGTTTAATAAATGTACGTTAATATCAGACACAACTGCCCCCCCTCCTCCCTCAGACTTCTATCAAGTATATTATAATACTGGAAGCTCCACATGACTTGGTGCATATGCTAGCTACTTGCGGTTGAGTTTCTATTTCAGTTTAAGTTTTTCTTTTTTTCTTTTTTTATCTTTTGTAACAATGTATATATATATATATATATATATATACACACTAATTAATAATATATATACTACTTCCAGTTAAAAAATAAAATAAATAATATATGCTAATTAATAAATCTGATAAATGATAACCTAAATAATAGAATGATATCTTTATGAATTTCCTTTAATTGTTATTACCTAAACGAATTATACTTTGTGTATTATTATAAGTCCCATTTATCTATTTATTTACTAATTATTAACATCAATTATTATTAGCATTATATTATAATCATATTTATATAATTTGACAATTTTTAATTATTATTATATTTTATGAGTTTGTTCTTTTTTTACTGTGAGTATGAGTCTTTGTTTGATTGTTATTGTGTTTGTGATATATATGTTTTTGTTGCTTGACTGGTTTTGTATTGTCGTATTATGCACTGCTGTGAGAACTTTGAAGATGTAATTTTTGTTAAACACTTATTTTGCTATTTAATATATTTATAATTGCAGATAAAAAAAATTGTGGTTGTGAGACCAAATTGTCTTTCAAAACCTGGAAAAAATCCAAGTTATTAATATCTATATGTCTTTTTATTTTCTTGTATCATTTAAAATAAAAATCATTTTTTATATTATGTGTAAAATTAATAGATATTTTTATACAAATTTTAGCCCCCGTGTTAATATTATCATTAAAGTCATACATTGAGGTTTAAGAGTTGAATGGAGAAAGGAAAGAGGGAAATGAGAGATCATTGGTTGGATCTCTTCATTAATATTTTAACAAAAATTAATAACTAATATTAACCGATAAAAAAAACTTAAGTCATGTATTTTTTATTAATTTTGAACTACTATAATTGATGAATTACACTTTCAAGGACTTATTTGCAATTTTCTTAGTTTCGAGGACTAATATGGCAGCGTTATACACTTCTATAGACTAAAATAATAGTTTAGTCGAATTTTAATTATTTTGTGCTTAAACTAGTTGTGGTGAATATACAATTTGATGTTTAAAAAATAGATTTAACTACACATTTATCTATTTTAGTTTGGATAACATGTGGTTTATTTATTTAATTTTATTAATCAATTAAATTTTTCTAATTTTAAAATTAAATATTTTTTTTCATTATTTTTCTATCTGAAATTCTTATTTTCTATTTAAGTATTTAAGAGTTTATAATTAATTGTGATTTGAAACAATTTTAAAAATGAAAACTTAATGAAATTTGAAAGAGTTTATAGAATATGAAATTAGGATATAATAAGGAAGATAAAATTGTTGTGAAGGTCTTACGTAAAAGAAAAATAATGAAAATATCAAAATTACTTAATTTTAAAAATAAAGAGACTTAATTGACTAAAAAGTTAAAAAATCAAATTCATACACGGTCAACTTTAAAAGTATAATCAAGCTTTAAAAAATTATTTGTGTTGCTTTTATCTCTCAAATTTTTCATTTGTACTAAAGGAAATTTGTCAGTTCTCTGTAAAGCAAGATAGGTAGCGTGTATGGTATTTTCTTTTCCTAATTAAAATTTTTCTAAAATAAAAATATGAAAAAACTGTTAAATCCAACATGCTAGCACTTCTCAGTTGTTTCATGAAATTTTGAAAAAAAAAATCTGTTTAAAGATGATATATTTATGTACATTTTTTTTATTTTCATTTATTTTTAGAAAAATGGTGAACATACATACCATTTTGGGGTGGATGAGTGTGGAACGAAAAAGAGGTAAAAAGAAAAAAAATAAAGGAAGAGAGAAAAAGAGATTACGAGATAAATAGTGTCATGAGAAATGAAAAGACAATATTAACATCAAAAACACCTTTAACCCAAGTTAATCGAGATCGGTGGTAGATGAACTCAATGATAGATACAATAATGTTAAAAAAAAATCAAAAAAAGAAAATAAGATAAAAGAAAAGAAGGGAGAAAGAAGGAGGGGGAGATAAAGAGGAAAACGACTAAAAAAGAATAATCTACAACATAGAGATAACAATGGGCCTAAGACATACCGTCTGCCAATCTATATCCCACTCTATTAAGTCTTGTTTAACTACTTTTCTCCAGGTGGTAAGTTTTAGTCTATCTCTACCTCTCTTTGTGTCGAGCTCTTGGTAACAAACTTTTGTTCTTAAGGGAGCATCCATGGGCCGTCTTATTACGTGTCCAAACCACCTCAATCTATGTTCCCTCATCTTTCCATTCATCGGTATTACTGCTACCTTTCGTTGAATATCTTTATTTCTTATCTTATCCATCTTCGTATAACCACACATGCACCTTAAAAGAGTGATAGAAAAAAATATGAGGTGAAATGATTTGAAATAGCAAGACGATATGAAAATAATAAGAGGAATGTTAGCAATACACTATTTATTATTGGTTAAAATTTATTAGAAACTATAAAATCACGAGTGATTCTCATTAAATAAGTACTTAAGTAGTGAGACATATGAATTATTGCTATTTCCAATAAATTTCAATCAATAAAAGAAACTGTGTTCAAACAACCGTGTTGTTAGCATTGCTCTAATAATAATCTTTTAATATATGCAGCGACTGAAATCCTGAATGAATCTGGTTAGATTATTTTGCAGCAGCTATAAGTCATCATTAGCTTATTAATATTATACCAAGGGAGTCTAACTTAGTTGGTTGAACAGTGTGTGTGAGTGTTGTAAACTCTCTGGTACCGTGTTCAATTCCTATAGATAAAAAAAAAAAACTTATTAATATTATGTTAATATAATTAAATGATAAATAATTTCGTCTGATTTATTAAATAATTTATAAGTTTATTATGGGTTTTCTTGGCTGAATCTATTTTTTTACCCTGCTACATGAGCGTAATATGCTAACACTATCAATACATGACTATTAAACTCTATTTCTAATTACTTGTTACATTGCCAATTTAGAGAGAAATTTGGATTAATATAGGAAACTCAATATCAGTTTAAGATGAATGTTAACAACACATTCTTTAAAACATTCTTTCTAATACACATTTTGTTATTGGTTAAGATTTATTTGAAAATCATAAAATCATGAGTAGAGTTCATTAGATAAGGAATGAGACTCACAATGTTGTGATTCTAGCTAATGATAAAAACTGTTTTTGAAAGAATGTGTAAGAGAGTATATGGCTAGAATTTCTGTTAGTTTATTGTATGTTTAGAATTTGATTTCCAATAAAGTATGGGAGACCAAGAAAAGGTATAGATGTTCAATAAGATGAAATTTCAAGTTCCCAGTTTCAACATTCCCATTGACGGTATTATATGTTTAATGTGCTTTACGTTAGTCATAACTTATTAAAATTTACAATTTTACTCTTTAATTTCAGGCTTTCGATGATCTCTTGAAGGCATTTTCAGAACGTAACAAGGTATTGGAAAACTTTTTGGCCTTTCTTCATTTTTTATTCGTTGCACAGACTTTGGTATAACTAACAAAAAGAACCATAGGACATGTTTAACTTCTATTGTTCCATGTAAAGCTTGTTCACTGTCGTCAACATTGTATTTATTTGTTCTCTCTGCCCCATTTTTTTGTCTTCAGTTTGGGAATCTCCCATATGGCTTCAGAGCCAACACGTGGCTTGTTCCTCCTGTTGCTGCACAATCACCCTCATCTTTTCCTCCTCTTCCCGTGGAGGATGAAATGTGGGGAGGGAATGGGGGTGGTCTTGGAAGAGATGGAAAGTATGATTTGGTGCCTTGGGCTAATGAGTTTTCATTTATTGCATCCATGCCTTGCAAGACAACAGAAGAAAGACAAGTTCGTGATAGAAAAGCATTTCTTATGCACAGCCTGTTTGTTGATGTTGCCATTTTCAGAGCAATAAAGGCCATTGAACATGTTATGGAAGAGCCCAATTTTAGCTGCTCAGTTGTAGAAAATAATATTATTTACACTGAAAGAGTATGTGACTTGAACATCAACGTCTTGAAAGATGGTTCTGTTGCAAGCTGTAAGATTGATACTAAAATTGACGGAGTTGAAGCTACTGGAATAAATCAGAAGGATCTACTAGAACGAAATCTAATGAAAGGAATCACTGCTGATGAAAATACTGCTGCCCATGTATGATATTTTTATATAGATAAGATTGATTTAATTGGTCATTTATGGTTGCTTCTTTTCCTTTCATGGAAATGACAAATGCTTCACATTTTATGTGCAGGATATTACCACTTTAGGTGTAATTAATGTAAGATATTGTGGTTATGTGGTCGTTGTGAAAGTTGAGGGAGGAGTTAATGAAAATGTTGACTCTTCATCTCAACAAAATATTGAATTGTTTGATCAGCCAGAGGGTGGTGCCAATGCACTCAATATTAACAGGTTCCCGAATCCTTCCACGTTACACACTTTCACTAGTTTACAACTTTGCATATTATTCATATCAGTTTGTTGTGCTCTCTCCTGTGGTCCTGCCCTCTCTCACTCTCCCTTTTATAGTATTGCAATTTTTATTAACTTGATCTATGACATGAGTGAGTGAGAATAATGTTTTTGAATGAAATCTTGTATAGTTTTGACATTTTTTCTTAACAAGAATTTATGTTGGAAGTTTCTTTGTTTCTTTTGATGAAGTTTTGATCTTGCATTATTTTTAAATATATATTAATTGTTTCTTTTTTCATTTTGTTAGTGTGAGTTGTACTCGTATAAGATCTTGATCACATGTATTTTGGTTCTAGATTTTATGGCTTTTATTTCCTAGTTATTTTTTAATTTTGAATCTGTTTCTAGATGTTCTTTCTTACTTTATAGCTGCTGTTTCAACTTCTTGTGGTTGATCAAATTCTTATTCATCACATGACGTTGTTTCTTGTGCCTTGCAGTCTGAGATTACTTCTTCACAACACAACTCCACCAGAAAACAATAAACCAGTGTCTCAGATACAAACGTTTGAGAGTGAAGAGCTTGGTGCTTCCCATGCTTTTGTGGAGAAGCTGATTAAAGAAAGTCTTGCTAAGCTTGAGGAAGAAGAACCAGGTATTGACTATTTTGTAAGATGGGAACTTGGAGCTTGCTGGGTACAACATTTGCAAGACCTAAATAATACAGAAAAAGATAAGAAACCATCATCACAGAAGCCTAAGAATGAAATGAACGTTGAGGGTCTTGGGAAACCCCTTAAAGCCCTAAAGAATTATAAAAAGAAATCTGATTCAAGCAATAATAATTCTGCAACTGAATATTCAAAGTTTAATCGTGAGGATGAAAGCCCTCCATTGCCCTCAATTGAATCCCAACATGAAACTACAGAAGCTGAGAATGAGCTTGTTCTGAAAAGGATGCTATCTGGTGAAGCTTTTACCCGATTAAAAGAATCGGGAACTGGACTTCACTGCAAGGTAAGCCTTCTAAGTGTAAAGATGTACTTTCAAGTTTTATAACAAGTGAAAGTGTCTGAACCAAATCATGTCTTGTGATTAACAGTCTATGCATGATTTGATTGACTTATCTCGAAAATATTACACAGACGTTGCTCTCCCAAAATTGGTAAGGATGGAATTTTATTTGGTTGATTGTTTGCAAGGCTTTTGGTTAATATGACTCTGGTGATCTTTATTGTAGTCTTAATTGTGGAATACAGGTAGCTGATTTTGGCTCATTGGAACTCTCACCAGTTGATGGACGCACTCTAACTGATTTTATGCATACTCGGGGTCTACGAATGCGTTCTCTTGGACATGTTGTCAGTGCTCTAAACTAATTCACTTTATTCAGCTGTAAACATCTTTAATAGGAAGCCATCTTTTCTGTCCTAACTGTCCTCTTTGTTGTTGAATTTTTTGTTCCTTTCCCAAACTTCTTCCACTGTCCGAATTCATGAAATTCAATTGTTAGTGTTTCATCAATATATCATAGTTTTACTAGTTCTGGAAATATGACCCTTTCTATTTGCATTGAAGTTTCTTCTTTTACTCTTCAAGTCTGCCACACATCTTATTAGAAGGTTGTGATAGGGATTTTGTGTCTTAGGTTTAGAATCATTTATTAATATTTTTCACGACGTGATATTTGCCTTTTACTTTTCTTGATAGGTCAAGCTTTCAGAAAAGCTTTCACATGTCCAATCACTTTGTATTCATGAGATGATAGTTCGAGCTTTTAAGCACATCCTGCGGGCAGTAATTTCTGCTGTTGACAAGGAGAAAATGGCTTCATCAATTGCTGGTGCATTGAATTTGCTGCTTGGTGTTCCTGAAAATAGAGAATCAGATAAATCACGTGAAGTTCACCCATTGGTGTGGAAATGGCTAGAGTTGTTTTTGAAGAAGCGATTTGATTGGGATCTTAACAAGTTGAATTACAAGGATGTGAAAAAATTTGCAATTTTACGTGGCTTGTGTCACAAGGTAATGGAGTCTAAAAGTAGTCAATAGAATCCAATGTTCTTGTTGTATCTTGCTCTTGCATTATAGATTGTGTTGTTATAGTGTCATGCATTTGTATATTTTTTAAGTCCTATTTTTTAGGAATTTACTTGACTAAATTTTATGAACTGGATTTTCTGCTTGAATATTGTCACTGTTTACATCTATGGAAGTATGGGTTTCAGTTTAACCTTCTCTGTGAAGTTGAAGTAGGCTCAAGTAGCTATATGGTGCTTGAGAATTTTACATACTCATGCTACCTAGATGACCTTATCAACATAACTGGATTCACTTCTCATATGAAGTGGTTCATAAGACTCTTGTCTTAAATTCAGCAAACTCTTTCTGTCTCTCTCATTGACAGTTGTTTCTTATCATCACTTTCTGTGTTAGGTGGGAATTGAGCTTGTTCCAAGGGATTTTGATATGGATTCCCCAATTCCCTTTCAAAAATCTGATATTGTCAGCTTGGTTCCTGTTCACAAGGTAACAAACAAGACATGTTGATTATAGGTTTTCTTGCATATTTCTTTGAAGTTGATTGGATAGATCCAAACTTTATACATAATGCTCATGCTGATACTTTGCAGCAAGCAGCATGCTCATCTGCAGATGGAAGGCAGCTCCTAGAGTCATCCAAAACTGCTTTAGACAAGGGAAAGCTTGAGGATGCAGTTACCTATGGCACAAAGGTATCTACGTCCAGAACCCTTTGTTCTTCAAAGTGTTGACAAGGTTTTTCAACAGTCGACACCTTTCATTTCAGAATTGTCGTGTGATATATGCTATAATTTGTTGGTGACAGGCTCTTGCTAAGCTGGTAGCAGTTTGTGGTCCCTATCATCGGATGACAGCGGGAGCCTACAGCCTCCTTGCTGTAGTTTTATATCATACTGGAGACTTCAATCAGGTCTTATTTGTCTCATTTATGTTTTGGTAGTGGTGGACATTGTTTCATCAGAAACCATTATTTACATAATTATACTCACCAATAAAAAAATTCGACATTCTGTTGAAATTTTATCAAATGGAAGACAATTCAATTAAAAGTAGAGGAAGAGTAAAGTCCAGAGCAAATTACTGGTGAAACCTTTAAAAGGACCTGGCTCCATGTAATTTGGTTTTTAATAGTGCCCAATGGTCAATGACATTGTTTGGTCTATGTTATTGACACCATCCAATGGGATAAGGCTTGTTTGTTATTGTTTGATGCAATAGGCATTTTAATTAAATATTTCAGCCATTGTTTATTTGCACCTATGTCAAAATATCTATTCTCTTTTAGATTTAGTAAAGTTTCTGGATTTGATTTCAATTCATCAAGTTTTTTACTTAAATCGCAGGCTACAATATATCAACAAAAAGCTTTGGATATCAACGAGAGAGAGTTAGGTCTGGATCATCCTGATACCATGAAGAGCTATGGGGATCTTGCTGTTTTCTATTACAGACTTCAACACACAGAGCTGGCTCTGAAGTATGTTTTGCTCTTGTGCAATATAGTGATGTATAATTTTTCATGAGTTTTTAAAGTTTAATTTGGTTTTTGAATTAATATAATACTTGCTTAATTATTAATTTGAAAATGAAGAATTTATTCAGAGAGAAAATGAAGTTTACAAATTTGTTTTCTATGTGATGGGACAATGTAGGTTTTCTTTTTCCTCCTTAACAGAAATTTATGTATTGATTAACACATTGTGTAAAGATAGCTTTTGAAATATTGATTAGTTCATTTTAATTTTTCTTCTGATTTAGCCTTTTATTACTTGGATCTACAATCAGGTATGTGAAGCGCGCTTTATATCTTCTGCATCTAACATGTGGCCCATCTCATCCAAACACTGCTGCTACTTACATTAATGTGGCTATGATGGAAGAAGGTCTGGGAAATGTACATGTTGCTCTCCGATATCTTCACAAAGCTTTAAAGTGCAACCAAAGATTACTTGGTGAAGATCATATTCAGGTTTTTATTTTATTCATTTTTCTGATTTTGCCAAATTATGAAGTTATATGATTCTTTATGCAAAATGTTGTACATAAATTCTCTTTTGAACGATTGTTAACAAGGAATTGTCAACAGTGGGATCCATATGAATTAGTGGGCTATACCCCTGGCAAAATAAATACATAGTGAGGTTAAATGGTAGATAATTTGAAAATTTTGTTAGGATAAATAATGTCGGTTTTGCTTTAATATTAAAGGATGATATTTTCAGTACTTGTTAAAATTATTGTATTGATTTGAATTCATAAAAAAACTGAATCAGATTGTAAAGAAGTTACTAAAATAATAGTAACCTATGGGATTGATTTATATGTTTAATGAAACTTCTCATCTTTGTTATAACACTAAAACACTTGCATCTTCTTGGATCATCCTCTTCAGACAGCTGCAAGTTATCATGCAATAGCAATAGCTCTCTCCTTGATGGAAGCATATCCATTGAGTGTCCAGCATGAGCAAACAACTTTGCAAATTCTGCGGGCAAAACTTGGCCCCAATGACTTGCGCACACAGGTATACTGTCACAATAGTATGTTCTTTGTGCTGAAAACACTCATTGGTTTTGAATAAAAGGCTTAGGCAGTCACACAACTTTTTAACTATAATATAGTCTCACATAATGTTGTAAAATAGCGTTTAAATGATTTGTAACATCTTTATGGTTATATATATTGGTGCTCTAGTCTCAATTTGTCTTTTTCTTAAAAAAAATGATGAGGAATTATAACTGTTTGCATAATCTATAGATTTTTTTTTTATTTTTTATTTTTAATAAATTTGACAGGATGCTGCGGCTTGGCTTGAGTATTTTGAGTCCAAGGCTTTTGAACAGCAAGAAGCTGCTCGAAATGGTACCCGAAAACCTGATGCATCAATAGCCAGTAAAGGCCATCTTAGGTATGGTAAAATTAACCTTGGCAATGTGGATCTGATACTTCATTGGCTAATTGTTGCATCAGGAAATACTTCTCTCATGCATATTTTATTTGGTGTCTTTTATGGAGAAATTCTCTTGAGTTATCATATTAGAAATTGTATTATGTAATTTTTGTATGAAAGGTTGTGGACTTGTGGTTGTCACACCCTTTGAGGTCTGCTGTTGATGACAGTTTTCGATACAGTTGCCTGGGTGTTCTTATGACTTGCATGAACTGCTCTCAATTTTGTTGACTTATAAATAATTTTTTTCTGTACTTTTTATGCAATCATGGACATTTCATATTTCAAAGTGACAATGCTAAGATGCATAAGACAATAGACATGGACACTGTACAGTCATAGAGACTGTTACAGAGCAAAATTTAATTTGTATGTGGCCCATAGAGTCACGTGCCTGAAACAGACACAACTATTTTATGTGCCTAACTGTCTATGGTTCATAGAGTGATATATTATCCTATTCACTTGTCAATATTGATATGTTTGTACATATTGAGTTATCATATGATACAGTTACAGATACCTTTTGTAATGAATTATTTTTATCTTCATTGAATTTGCCAGTGTGTCAGATTTGCTTGACTACATTAATCCTAATACTAAAGGGAGAGATGCAGCAGCAAAGAGAAGAAGCCAGATAACAAAGGTATGCTTCTGATTTACTGGTCTTGATAAGTTCAACTCATCAGTTTGAGTCTTCAGACAGTTATAAAAGAGTGCCTGATTATTGATTACCATTGCCAACAGTCGGTTATATATGTCTTTTGATATAGCTGCAAGGGTTTGACTATGGAACTGTTGGTTGCCTTTGTTTAACTTGAACCCCTCTAAAGCGTATTTTATAATGGCTTGACTATTGAGAAATATTCTTAAGCTTTAAGATCAAATGAACCAGAGTATTTGTCATCTGGGTCATAAGATCTCTCTCTCTTCTCAAAGCATTGCTTTTTACTTTGTGAGATACTGAGATGCAGGCACCAATAATCCTTAATTGTATATCTGGTCAGCAACCCAGGTTTTTGAAAAATAACAATGTACAGAAAAGATGATTTTTCTGAGTTGACAAAGGAAAATAGAGTAGTGATAAAGGGTGACATTGTAATTTGTAAGGTCCAACTAAATCATCTTCTCTATTTTCATATTCTCTTTGTACTCTTATAAAATGTAATTTTCAATAAATACAGAATGATCTTCAAGATTAATCCAGTCTGTTATAATAAGAAGGAAAAGAAGTAATTGGGGGATCATATACCTAAATGGAAAAATTATTTCTTGTCGTGGAACTGTTTGTCTTTATATTATTATGAGAACTGGCTACTTGTGCTGCCGCCTACATTCGCATCTCCTGGGGTATAAATATACATACATAGACATACACACATGCATATGTAATTAATTTTTTAATATTGGGCAGGTGAGAGCAACGTCTTACCAGAATACTGGCATGTCAAGTTCTGATGAATCTTCAAAAGAAATTCCAAAAGAGGCTTCAGATGAAGAGGTACAAATATCCGTACCAGTAGGTAGTGCAGATTCTGAGCAGGAAAGCAACTCTGGACCCGATTTGGAACAAGCTATTTTAAAAGAAATATCGGATGAAGAGCCACAAGTTTATGATGAAATCTTGTCTGAAGCACATGCTGAAGGAGAGGATGGATGGCAATCAGTTCAAAGACCAAGATCAGCTGGCTCATATGGCCGGAGACTGAAGCAGAGACGGGCAACACTTGGCAAAGTTTATAGTTATCAAAAGAATGTCGAAGTTGGCACAGAATCTCCTTTTGTAAGGAGTCCTAATCCGAATAGTAGGTATTATTTCTTGAAGAAGAGACCAATTTCCCATGGAAGTTATACAGATGATCATACTCCAAACATCACCCAAGGCAATAAATTTGGAAGGAAAGTAGTCAAAACTGTTACATACAGGGTCAAGTCCGTGCCCTCAACTTCAAAGCCTTGTGCAAATGAGACATTAGAAAATGGGGATAAGCTGCTCAGTTCTCTTCCAGAACCTGATCCAATTGATGCTAATCCAGTTAAGAATTCTAAAGTTAGTCTCGGAAAGTCTCCTTCATACAAGGAAGTGGCCTTAGCTCCTCCTGGGACAATCTCCAAGTTTCAGGTCTATAATCCTCAAAGCGAGATTTCTGTTAGCAGTGAACATGATGGTGGAAAACATGAAGAGGAAGTTGAAGCTAATAGAAATGTTAATGTTGATCCAACGATGACAGAGGTAAATGATATGGTTAAAGAGAAGAATAATGATTCTTTATCAGATTCTGTAGATGATTCACTGGATGATACTGGAGTTGCTATTGAGGGGAAAGAAGAAACTGAGTTGATTGTTGCTGTGCAAGATAATTGTATGAGTGCTGAGGGGCAATCAGGAAATGTTGAGGCTCAAGGAGCAGTTGATAGCAGCATATTGATTCAAGCATTAGATGATCATGTGGATTCTTACAACCAAGAACTTGATGCAAGTAATTCATCTGGCAGTTTAGAACCTAGTGCTAATACAAATCCCATTTCTCAGGGTGGTGAGGATTTAAGGGTCAATGTATCACCATCAAGTCAGAGTCATACCGGGGGCATCCCGTATAAGAAATTGTCTGCATCTGCAGCTCCGTTCAACCCATCGCCTGCCATTGCACGTGCTGCACCAATTTCCATGAATATGACTCTTCCTTCTGGTCCTAGTGCAGTTCCTGCAATTGGCCCCTGGCCAGTAAACATGAATGTTCATCCTGGACCTACTACTGTGCTACCTGCAGTTGCCCCAATGTGCTCCTCTCCACACCATCCATATCCATCACCTCCTACAACACCAAACATGATGCAACCACTGCCATTTATGTATCCTCCTTTTACTCAACCTCAATCAGTACCACCTAGCAACTTTCCAGTCACTAGCAGTGCCTTTCATGCCAATCACTTTACATATTTGAACCCCACAATATCTAAGTTTGGTCCCAGTGCTGTTTGGCACGGTTGTCATCCTGTAGAATTTCCTCTTCCAGTACCTATTGTCGAACCAATCCCTGATCCCATTTCAGAGTCACAAGCTCTGTGTCATGGTTCGGAAAGTCCAAGTTCAGCTTCAGTTCTTCCTGAGGACATTGATAATATTGGGGATTCCAATCAAGTGGTAAAAACTTTATCATCAGAGATTAGTGAAGATGAAGCAGTGAGAACTGGTTCAGAAAGTATAAAAGAAAATGGTAATATGAATTTTCACGGGTCTGAAAATGCTGGGAACAAGCAAAATCAAAACATTGGTTCAAATGGCAACTCTAGCAGTAGTGAAACTAACATGGATGGTGAGAAAACCTTTAGCATTTTGATTCGGGGAAGAAGAAATCGAAAGCAGACTCTGAGAATACCAATAAGTTTGCTTACTCGACCTAATGGCTCACAATCATTTAAGTTTATTTATAATCGTGTGGTTAGAGGAAGTCATGCTTCCAAGTCTATGAATTGGTCAAGTAAGGATTGTACAGCTACTGCATAATCCACACTTCTTTGTTGTTACTAATGAAACGTAGCAGAATTATTGTGGGTAAAGAAGATCTCATAATTTTGAACAAGAGATATGGTATTTCGATCATTTCTGGAATTGAATTACAAAATGCCCTGTTGTATCAGCTCAAGTTTTATAGCTGCACTACCTTTTGGGAGGTTTCTGGTAGGTCTTCCACTTCCATATCTTTATATCTGCTGAAAGTTACTTTATAAATTTGAAATTTGAAGAAACTATGAATCCTTTTGACCATGCAAATCAGATTTGACTGTCTAATCATTCAATTTCATGAAATATTGCAGATATATGTCTCTATTTAAGATGGAGGATTGGGGTCTTTTCATCATCAATATAAGGTATTATTTCACTGGCAAAAGTTTGAGCTTTTTAATTGGTTCCTTTTCCGCAGAAATCACAGTTTTATGTTTCTTGAATGCACTGAAACCCATTTTTTTTGGTTTTGCTTATATATGAAGTTTCCTGTGGAGCAGCATTCATGCTAATCTCTTGCTCAGTCTACAGGTTCATCGCAGTCAGTTTCGGGGTTCCTAAGGTACCTTCAAGGTGAAAATTTTGGTTCTCTATGTAGTTAGACAATTTTGATACAATGAATTACGGGACTGATGAATAGTTCTATTTTTTTTTTTTGTAACAACATTATCAATGGCTTTGATAATTAATTTTGTTCAATTGTATATACTTTCTTAATTTCTTAATATGTTGTTAGGTAATAGTGGTTCTGTTTTTTTTTTTTTTTTGTTGATTGAGTTGATATTTAATTGTTACATGTGAACGATCGTTATATTAATGAAAATCATTATTTGCTTAAATACATAAAGCCAAAAGTTTAGCCTATCACTCAGTATGTTAATTCTCAAGGACAGTCAAGGTAACTACTAACTTCCTAATATTACTTGAGGTGCGTATAGATACTTTCTTGTGACTTGTGAGCTATGAAGCACGGATACGCAGGAAAAAAAATTTCAACGTATTGGACACACGTCTGATACGGATACGTTGGGATACTCCTTTGTTGTCGGCTATGATTAAAATAGCGCTGCTTTAGCGCGCATCTCGCATCAGTCGCGGCTTGCAGCACCTAGCCGCTACTTCTGCACCACAACGCGACAGTTTCTGGTAGTGATTGGTAGTGGTCAGTGGCAGCAGTGTGGTTGGCAGCTCTTGCGGCGCTATCGCGTCGCAATCGAAACAACGAACGGAAAAATGAGAAGAGAGAGAAAAGGACCTGAAGAAGGAGAAGGAGATGGAGATGGCGGTTTGAAAGAAAGAGAGAAGAGAAGAGAAGGTTCTCCGTTCTTTGGGTTCAAAACTGAATGGATGTAACACCCTTTGTCGTGGACTTGCGTTTTTTAAATTGTGTTTTTCACCCTCCACCACATACCCCTAATAACGCATCAACGCCGTTCCTTCAATCTCTCGCGACACGTGTCTCCTTCCTTGTGGCTATAACTGTTTGTTTTATAAAAATCAAACGTGCAGTGAAACTTCAAATATGGCCCACTTCCACAGCTTTTCATATCTTGCTTCAAATATGTCAATCCTTTTATTATATTTTATTAATATGAAATACACTCTATATAAAAAAAATATTATTTAATATTAAGTCGTATCAGGAACGTATTAAAATATTAATATTTTTAAAGTAACGTATCGACGTCTCGTATCGGAAACGTATTCATAGCTTGTGAGTATATTATATGTACGAGAGGGTACGTAGAGTGTACACGTCAAATTGCTTCATACTCATGATATGTACAATAAAATTTAGAAGTATGAAATTAAGGTGTTACAAGAATGAAAGGAAAATTTGGTCCCTAATTTTTTATAATGGCATTAGATAACCTTTAATTATAAGTTTGTTTTGATTTATAATAGCTGTCAATCTTTAAACCAGGTATTTTAAACTTATTTTAAGTTTGATATTTGTAAGTGGCTCTGACTAATTGAGCGCACAACTTTATATCAAATTATTGATTGATTTTAAAGGTTTCACTGAATCACATTGAAAATCTTTAGCAAATTGTATTACAGCTGGTAACGTGACGAACTTTGTGTGTTCCTGTCAAATCAGAGAGAGGGCTAACCGTCTTGAGCTAAGGTGGTGAATGAATGTAATCTTGTCACTCAACAAAGAACAAAGTATGATTCTTAAATTCCAATACGTACATCTCCAGAAAAGAAAAAGGAGCTACGAATTACAAAAGTGTAACTGCAAATAAGCTCATATGAATCGTAATTTACATTCTTGACCAAGCAACAGAAACCCGATGAAGAAAAAAGCAATAAAAAAGAATTCAATCTCGTGAAGTTGAGTGAGGAGGCCAAGCATGGATTGTCCAACTTGGCAAACTTCTAGCTGGTTTATATACGCATTTCCACCTATATGTACACCAGGAAAGCACACCCAGAAATGGCACCGAGGAACATGCCAAAAAGAATTCAAATGATATGCCCATAACACAAACTTGAACCAGATTGTGATTTAAGAAGGGCTGGTTGTTTAATGGAACAATTGACAACGCTTGTGGACTTGCAAAACAAGCAGCAATCACATTCCCCCTGCTTCAACAAAGTGGTATAAGAATAACATAGTTTATAGATACAACTTAAAACAGTTTGCTTTTGAGCACCATTTTCACTAAACAGATGATATAAAAAAGGGAATGAAAAAGGAAAGAAAGTGCATGATTACTTGGAAATGTAGCTCCTCCAACAGGGTCCAATTGGAAGTTAGGAGGTAGAGACCGCATCTCTGATCTTTTCAAATAAGCCAATATTTCAAGAACAATAGCCGCAACAACCATAATACCAAAAACGAATCCGTAGCCTATCTTCCAATCACTTCCTGCCCCAGCAGCTTGCATCCCCAACACTATGTTAATGGCTGCAAATACAAGTGCCATCCTTCCAAACCAACTGTGGTACCAATTCCAAATTTTTCGAATCTTGGAATCCTTGTTTGGTCTCAAGAATAGTGCCAACACCTGAATTTAGCATAAAATCAGTTCAAATTGTACTCATCAGACATGAATAAAATGTGTTTTTGGTCCCTCAAAATATTTCGAAATATCAGTTTTGTCTCTATTAAAATTGATTACATTTTTAATCTTTACATTTACTCAGAAATACGGGTTTTTAGTCCATAATGAAAGACTAAAATTACATCACTTTTGGTAAATATAGTGACTAAAAACGTAGTAAATTTTTATACTGAAACATATTATTCTTATTGGGCAGTGACAAACCTGAAGAATACTTAGTACCAGAGAAAAGATGCCTATGCCTCTGTGAGCTGGTATATGGACATGCATTTTGGAGTAGAGTTGTAATCCAAGAATTACTGTACCAAGCCCAAATGTGAATCCTGCAAACTGAATGATTGCATGGAGATAGAACCATAAGGGATCCTTGTGCCTGAAATATCTAGCAATAATAGCCCCTACAGGCAGGATTAGACCCCACCCTATTATAGCCAGAATTCCATGGTTCGTCCTCATCTGAATCAATTCACGGGATACAGCCCCCGTAGAACCTGTCAAAGTATAGTTGATCAGGTTTCTGCTCTCAAAAAGTTATACATCATAAAATGTCATGTTTCATCATGTAGTTATATATGAATAAGACGTGTGTAAATTTTGTTGGATTAAAATATGGACTAATTCAAGTTTAGATCCTCCAAATAAAAGATCATTTCCTGTTTTAATTGCTGAGTAATTTTGTTAAATTAATGTATGATTCTATAGTAGTATAGTACCGTCATGTGTTTCACTGAAGTGAAATTTTTCTAAAGGAGATGAAGAGAATTCTGTTTCTTAAAAAATTTGTTTGGATTTTGGAATTGAAAATAGCTTTCAATTTGTGCAACAAATTATAAAATGACATATCTGCTGAACTGCTGTTAGAGTCATTGAGAATTGGTTTTAGACCTGCAGAGAAGTCAAACACAATAGCTGTTTTGTCTTCATGCTTGGAGAGGTGGTGGTTCTGTGGATATTTGCTACCAAAAGCCAACAAAATTGGTTGTTTCTGAAATGGGGTTGTCATCTGCAACTGAAATGCCATATGAATTTCAGCTCCATTAGTCGCCACAGCTGCAGGGATATTATTGAGGAGGAGTTCACCTTTGTCTATTATGACTTCTGATGACTTCCTACCCCTTAGGTAAAATTGCTTGATGTTTGCATGACCATGTTTGGTAATCCATCCCACCATTGCACTGGAACCAACCATCATTCCATCTCTAGAAAATCCAATTCCTACCCACCCTATTGTGTAGGGAGCAGATAAGATGATAGTTGTTGTATCACCATTCTGGAAATACTGCAATAAAAAGATCACTACTAAACTAATTATATTGTAAAGGGACAACCTAGTCATTCACAAATTAAATACTAATATACCCTAATGCGAGAGGCTCTTCGCTCCGCAAAGGTACAGGGAGGGTAATTGTAAGCAATATTTCCCTGACATATACAAAGAGACTGTTTATGGATTCAAGTCCATGACCAACCGATCACTAAGGCACAACTTTAAGGTTGTGTCAGGGCTCCGTTCACTAATTAACAAAACAAAAATTTTCTTGCTAGATTTTAGATTTGGTTTGGTTGTCTGAGAAACAACAGCTCATGATTTACAAATTTTTTGTACTTGCATAACAAATGAGGCCAACCTGAACTAGATCAAAGTGAACTAAACTAACTAGTTTCAACAATCAAGAGAGAAAAAGAATAGTTAAATGGGTAGAACTAGAACCCCCACAAGGAAACAACAAAATGAACTTACCCTCAATTCATAGGTGTGCCATACAGGTATGCATATCATTTGGGACATATTCTGGTACGGTGGAGGGAGAAAACTTTGATAATGTGTGTTCTTGCAAGTGTTTTCTGCTGTAACAGTAGCACCACCACTTCCACTGACATCCCCCAATGCTGTGATTTTGAAAACCAAGACAAGATTCAGAACACATAGCTTGACAAAACATGGCCATATCTGAGTCCAAGATCTACTATTTGCCATTCATAGACACTTGGTTAAGTGAGATCCAAGAATAGTAACAAAATTCACTAACAAGAGAAGGAAATGTGAATGGGAAGGCCTAGCAAGGAAGCAAAGACTTGAGAGATGATTAAGTCTCTTGCGTTTGAAGATTAAAGTTCGGTGGTTGTTGTGGGGTTTAGTGGTTGGTACAAATAGGTAATCATCACTTATATTCTTGAGAACTCAATATCAAGCATCATTTGTTTCTCTACCTCAACATTTTTTTTCTTCCTGTTAAGACATCATTTTCCATATTTATTCATTCTCCAATGTTACACGTTCAAGTGTCTATTAATACTTTCAATCACAAGAATGAAAGTAATAATGGAACATAAAAATGCAATTTCTAAAGGAACGGGATCTGCTTGTTCTGCCAAAATAGTCTTCTAGCAACTTGAAAATTTGATGAAGTTGGTAAATAATGAACTCACATCTAAAAAGAATGTAGCTTCAATATCTGTTTTCTATTGTGTTGTTAGTACTTTGTTGATAAATAATATGTAAATATTTTCTTATAAGTATTTTTTTGAGTTTAAAATTTGTCCTGATCTTAATGAATTTTAAAAATTCAACTCTCTTAAACTTTTAGTCATAAAAGTAAAAAAATATGTATATTTGTTATTGACTTAATGCTTATTTTTTTTAATTGGAATTTCTCTTTTTGGCGCATATGATGATTTTATTTGCAGCCAGACAAGATGAGTGGTCAATATTCAATAATGGTATTGTTACCCGTCAATATTCTTCAATTATTTTTGTCGTTTTGGTTTTTATAACAACGAATTATGATATGCATGAGTATCCCTAAAAAATGAACGCATGTGCTGTCGGTAGTTCATTTCATTCCTTTTTTTTTTTTTTTTTATAATGAGGAAGGCAAACGTGAACATTATGAAACAGTTTTTTTCGGGTGCATTATTTTCTTTGATACATCAAACAGTTTAAATAAACTTACAAGATATTTATATGAGAAGAAAATAAATGAATTAAATTTCGTGTATTTGTTAAAATAATTTAAAAGCTTAGATGTCTAACTTCTCTATAACCACCTATAAACTTACTGAATTCAGAAAAAAAAGCATATAAATTTATTGAGCTCATCATGTCTGTCTTAAAAATATATTAACAAGTACTAACAAATTGGTTTGAGTAGTATTGAATTCGATAAGTCGATATTTTTAAGTAAGATATCAAATTCAAAAAATAACCAATCATATTTTTTAATAAAAACTAATCATCAATTGAATTCTCTATAACAATAATGACATGTTAAATTAACAATTGATTCTACAATTGAAAAGCTCTCATGAGCTATAGACTAATCCAAACTGCTTGCCTTTTAAGATTTCTTTCTTTCTCATGTCAAAAAATAAAATAAAAAATCTTTCTTTCTTTCTAATAAAGAAAGCACAACAGGAATAGAAAAATGAAATACCTCCTTTTTCTTAGGACAGAAAAAGAAAGAAAAACAGGGGAGGCTTTATACGGAAAGCAAATGCTTCTCCTTGCGTTTGTTTCTTCTTAACATGATTTTTCTTCTCATTTTTCTGCATTTCCACCTCAAATCCTTTACATCTAGGAAAAATAGAGGTCAAAGGCTAGTGCTTTGAGTTGAAAAAAGAAATACCCATTCTTGAAAATTTATCTATTTAGGATTCTTTGAGGTAAGCCATTCATGAGAATCATGAGATTTTAAATTTATTTTATGACATTCGTGTGTAATGTGTGTGAGTATAAACTATCAAGTAGTAAGTTAAATTCCTAGATTTATTCCTTTAAAACTCTAGATCCTGAAAATTGGAGGCCTTAACAAATCTATATTAGTCATTCTTAGTAAGACTACGAATAGATTTCTAAAGGCTCAATATTTATTTGTTGATGTTCAGATTAAGAGGAAATTGCTCCAAAAGATCCTTTTAGAAGCATTGATAAAAATCAAATTGGTTCTTGATGGTAATAAGTATCAAATCTACTTAATAGCAATTTTTATACATAATTGTTTTCTCTATGAAGTCATGTAGAGAGGAGAAAAATAAGGTAGATGAAAATAAAAAGGGGCAACAGTGAGAAATAGAGAGAAAAGGAAACATGTTTGGTTGGAAAGAAATAAAGAAGAAATGAGAAGAGAGATACCAAGATGAACAAAAATAGGTAAAAAAATTATTTATTTTACTTACAAGCACCTGTTAAACTATCCAAATCCAATTTGTAACAAGTTTTACCCACAGATATTTCCTGATACAGGTTATTTCCACCATCCCCAATTTGAATGCATGTGAATAAATATATGGGAAACGGTTGGAAGGTAAATGGATAAATGTTGGAATGCAACACACAAACTCACCATATTATCATCATTTAAGTATTTATGTTTATAAAAGATTATTGATATAGAATTGAGATACACAGTAATTGCCTAATTGGTGTGTCATACTATATTTTTCAGCTATACACAGGACATGCTCTATATAGTTCCTGACTAAGGCTAATGCACTTCTTAGGCTCGGTATATTATTATTTCCTAGCAGCATGTCAAATACACATGAGTCATACTCATGACACCAAATACACAAGTTTTTTTTTTTCTTTTTTCTTTTTAGTTTTTGGAATCTGCTATGTTAATTACTTAACTCCAGAACCAATCAACTGAGGCACCCTGTATATATGTTCCTCACCACTCTCCTCATCAAATTTGGCAATCCATGAGCTCTTTCTCCTTTTCTTGCTACAATCTCCCTTAACACCAAATCTCATATTATTAGTGCCATCACTCTTGCTAATCCTAGTAACTTCCATGCCATTCCCTAAAGGATGCTTTAGAGATCTTACTTCTAATTTCTCATCCTTTCCTCTTAGGCACTATCTTATTCCTTTTTTGTCACCATCACCACCAACCATGTTCTTTGCGATCACTATTGATCTTGTGAGGTTAACATCTACCAAGTTTAGCAACCTTGCATAGTTCTCATTATCCTTGCAATCAACAAGAAAGAAATCAATGTTCTCATAGAAGGGCAGTAGCTTGGAGGGGTCTTCAGTTCTAAATTCAACTTGGTCTTTAAGCCCTGGGTTGTTGATAACTTGTTGTGAATCATTAAGGATCGACTCGGGTAGAATACACACCACTCTGCCTCCAGTTTGCCTTGCAGCAGCTGCAAGGGCTAAGGTCGTTAGCGATACGCGAGACGTCACTTCCACTATGAGTTTTGCTTTCATTCCTGCTGCTAATGCTGATACAAATTCATTGCTTCCCGGATTTTGAACTCTCCAAGTGCCATATTGTCTTTTGTGATTGTTACACTGTAGAAATAAATGAAACATAATACTTGTTAAAAGCTTAGAATACATGCCACAAATTAGGGAATTATGGACATTGTATAAAATTTCACATGGCCCTTACGTGAAGGTGTCAATAAAAGTTCTTTGTAGCTTGATTACAAGAATTTGCAGATTGAAATTTAAATTAAGGTTTCGTAGATCAAACTATATGCAAGGCCAAATAATAATGAAGGTCAATCCATTCCACAAAATTTAGGATCATTCTTTACATTAAATTCCTTTATATATATGATTAAAAAAAGGAGACAAATATTCTGTTTATTAATAGATCAGCTCATGCTTTATGGAACCTTTTACAACAAATTATGGATTGATATACATCCATTTGACTAGAATTGTTAAGACTACCTAGTTGTTAGATTATTTTTAGTGGTAGATTTCAAATTAAAATTTTAGACTACTTTTTGGTGGATCTCATAGTGTCACGTAGTATTGAAGATCTCTCAAGATCTCTTTCATTTTTTTTATTTAGTAGTAAATCTCATTTTTTGAGATATTAAGAAGAGGGAAAAATGAAAGAAATTTATTCTTTTTTTAACAATGTGCAAATCTTTAGGATTCTTCTACAAGAACTCATTCTCTATGTTGGAGATCTCTTCACCTCCTTTATTAAGAGATCAGATCTTAAGCTCAAGATCTTTACTTAAAACCTAGTATTAAAGATCTTCTTAGAAATATTAGTGAATAAACTTTGTCTAAAGATCATTTACATACTTTCATTGTTTCTTTTTCAAATCAATCAATTCAATGAGTTACGTCTATGAAAGTCCTCGGTCTCTTATTCTTTGATATCTATGATCTTTGGCCAGATCAAATGAGTAATACTTACATTTCTTCTCACTTTTTCCTGATAACAAATAATTTTTATAAACAGCACCAACGAAAGCAAATAATCCAGGACCCTTAAAAAAAGAAGCCCTATCAGATACTGAAAAAAGAAGAAGCTATAGAACAACATACTAGTAAAATATGTGGAATGCCATTAAAATTAAGGGGCTGTTTTACACTTTTTTTATCAAAAAAAGAAGGAAAAACTGTGAAGCAAATACAACAGAAATTTATATCACCCTTGAATTGAATAAATGAAAGAGAGAAAGGTGAATGTATATACCAGTTGAAGGGTATCAAGGTACGCCTTTGTAGCAGATTTTGAAGACCATTCCATCACGAAAACCAACCAAGAATATTATAATTAACACAATAAAATCCCAGAAAAAATATTTATGTGCAGAAATTTATTCCACAAGTCCAACTTGTGAATAGTAATTATTATTTCAGGTAATAAGGAACTAATAAGAAACTGAACCCAAACGAGGTCAATAGATCGAAGAAGCTAGCAACTCGTTTATATATGTTTTTTTTTTCTTTCTTAATTGTTTAATTTTTTTACTAGTTGTAGAACTTAATTATATGGCAAGCGAAAAGACATGGCTTGTGTTTGTGTGTGCGCTGTACTGAGGGTTACGCATAAAGCGAGGTCAAAGCGCGGAGAGGTTGAACCCGTGGCGATACATATAACGTCAGAGGTTGACTAGGTTTGAGGTTTCTGTTACGTTACGAGACTTCATGCATATATTTGTGAAATTCATTCTTCTCTCCTAACCAATGGATTTACACATCATCATCAACTGCAAGATTCACGTTTGACTCGTTGAGTGCGTTGGTATTTATGGTGCATACTCCAACGGCAACATCACTAATTAATCTGTACATTGACCTGTAACTGTATATTAATATTAATTAATGCATTAAGAATATTAATTTTAATGAATATCCATGTATGTTTGGAATAATTTGTTTTGGAGATTTTTTTTGTTAGATTTTAAGAAGTTTTTTTTTACAGTAATTTTTATTATTTTGCTTGGGAAACCTCTCATTTTGTCATTAACATTGCCTTGTTGAAACTAATGCATGTAGAATGAATAGGGATATAGGATACGTGGTATATATAGGTATTTTCATTAGAAATTATATTAAATCAAATCAAAATATCATTTTAACAAAATTTCCATATATTTTTAATTGTCAATTCATTGGTTTTTTTCCTTCTAAAAAGTCAATCCATTGGTATATAATGCAATCTTTATAGTGAGAAAATAAAATTTACGGGGCATAAGTACTAAAAAATATTGATACAACTCTTTTAACCAAACTAATCATCAAATTGTGACAACAACAAAAAACCGTCAAACATTTATTATAAAACAAAAGTTATTTATTAAATTCCACCAACTTATTTTCGAATGGGGGTGTAGCTCATATGGTAGAGCGCTCGCTTCGCATGCGAGAGGCACGGGGTTCGATTCCCCGCACCTCCATTGCTTTTTTTAATATCTATATTTATTAATTTTCTTTCCATACAGATCAATTCTGCGTCATGAAAACCTGCTTTCTGTGCAAGAAATCACTGGTAAACAACTTCTATAAATGTGATATGAAATTATACAACTTTGGTTTGAAGTAATTGCTTTGAAATTAGTACATCTATAATTATTCACTCGAGCACCAAAAATAATGTAGGGCTTGTTCTCTTCCTCTCAATTCTTCCCAGCTTTTATATATCTATCTGTTGCTAACTGACTTACATATGTTACCTAACTAATTGTTATATCTTCTTCTTCCTTCCGAGAAAAGAATGAGCACTGATTCGTGTATTAATTCAATAACGAGATTGAAATAAATGAATACAATTGAATTACTTCAACAAAAACAACGAAGCTCAGGAGCATAAGCCTATCATAGAAAAGGTGAGAATGACTTCATTGATCCGTGTCAAAAAAAAAAACTATACTCTTCTTCATCAATGTATAAAGAATCATAATGAATTTTAAAAAATGTCCTCCACCCCCTAAAAAATTCAAATTCCGAGAACTAGCACTGGTGCTTTCTACCTTTCCCATGCAACTGCCTCAATTTCTGATTGTGCACTTCTGTATAGCTCTAGCCTCTTTGCAAGGGAGGTGCGGCGCTGCATGATCGCAGGGTCCTCATTCAGCAGTGAAGCTAGTTGTTTTCCCTACAAAAACAAAACATAGACCATGATAAAGTAAGCTCAGAGCATTCTCATCAGACATGCCTATTAGTATTCTATTCTTCAATGAAGACAATACCCAAAGCTCACCTCCTTCTTCCCCAATTCTGTAAAGAAATGATCCAGTAAGCTGCGCTTAGCCTCACGCACTTGACAGTAAACCACAGACTTGGGAATGGTATGCCTCAGGGTCCCACATACCATGTTCACATAGGACAAGACAGTGGTAGCTGTTCATATTCAAGGAATCTCAGTAAAGGGAAAATGAAAACAATGCCTCTTGTTTCATGAACATATGTTGGTTTATGCACTCATATAATATATGTTGAACACAAGTACAATGCGTGGCTAATGGACTCCTTTAGTTCTTTTTATGGTAAAGACTACTGGTATCTTTCATGGAAACAATCTTGTTCGAACCAGATAATCATTTAGTTCTTCTATTATTTGAGTTACAAGCAAGGAATAAAATATCAAAATAAAATTGAATATCACATGTTCTTACTTAAATTCCAGTCGCTTACCAATTCGACGAAGATAAGAATCATTATATCTGTCAAAAAGTGAATGAGTTGGATTTCCACCCTTCTCTGCGTCTTGGGGAAGTTTGCGGAAAAAATCAACAGTCAAATAGCCATACTCCATGTCCACCAAAAGCAAAGTTGATTTCTTACTTTCTTCTCTCATCCTCTCCAATGAATCAACAGCTGCACTTCCGAGTTCTACCCTCAAGGTGGGATACTGCTTTAATTCCTACAATCAACAGAAAACTGCAACCGTTGAGATTTGAGACGCTACTAGAAAAAATATACTAATTTTGATATTACACTAAATAAAAGTCATCTGCAGGTTTAACATGTTGAGAACTATATGCGTAAAAGATAAAATAAGCAATCTGCTACTTGCCTTTGTCTCACTCATTGATTTCTGAATCAAATCCTTCAAAATTCCATGAACCTGAAAACATTATAATAGTAAGCATCAAATGCATAATTCAACATAAAAAAAAAATGCTTCTCAATTTTCCAAAGGTGATTTTCAACTTTGCCATAAGTCCAGACTATAAAATTTCAGAGACTTTTAACTGTGCCAAGGAAAGAAATGCAAACGTTCCTTAGGCCTAAGTAATGGCAGTACTGTCAATCTGTTTTTTTTGTTTTTGTTACTAGTGTCAAAATAAACATGGGAAAGAAGTCAGCTACAATTTTCTCATATAACACATAGCAACGTATTTATTATATTTGTATAAAAATATATACCGCATCAACAGCTGCTTCAGCAGGGCCCCTAATTGATACTAAGCATGATTCAATAAGACGGCGGTATCCTTGCTCAGGAGCGATGAGATGAGGTTGATACCCATCTGCTTCAGTTATTAGTTTCCGCACCTTGTCGATTGATAAATGTTTGTCAAACTGCAGCCGTTTTATAGATGCTGGAAATTGATTATCAAATACTTGGTAAATTTTCTCACCACCTGGCCGTCTGTAGACATTCAATCATTTCCAAGGTCAAATTGGATCTGTCTGATATCCGATTTTTATGTAATTCATTATATGTACCAAATAACATGGAGAAAAAAAAAAGGACATACATGCCATCAAGATGATCTTTAAATATCTGATCAAAAGTTCGACAGATTTCCATTATCATGTACAACTTCCCCTGCAAATGGAAAAACAAAATTAGTTATTGATCCACTAATAAATGCAAATGGGAGAAGAGGAGATGGAAACAAATATAAGGATAACCTAATCATGAAGAGTAGTACTTATAAGAAGATTACAAGTTAAAAGCCATTATATCTGTTGTTAGGAATAGGGGTGGGGTGAACGATGTGGCTTACTCCAGTATCAGCAGCAATAGGTTTCCCAATACGGTTCAATTCTGTCTCCAGTTCAATGATAGTCTTGTTAATGAGTGATTGTAGGCCTGGGATCCGAGACTTGATGACAGATTCCAAATGCTGAAAATTTAAACATATATTTAATAAAACATAAAAAAAATAAGGACACTAAATCAACTCAGCAATTGGAAACAATCAGTTGCATCCCCAGAGTCAATGCATCCATTGAATTTCAATTTTCAAGTTACACCTCCTACTAGAATCACAATTCAGCATACCTTAGATAACACCTTTCCTAGATGCACAGAGCCCATTCTGGAAGCAAGATGTCTATATTCGGGGGTATTAGAAAAATACTCGGTCTCTCTTTTCCGAGCAGCAATCATATCAACTTGTTTATTGATATCAGCTTGGGAGCGGTTCACAACACCAATCCAAGGGAAATTTAGCTTATATGATTTCCCTTCAAGGATCTAGAAAAGGGAAAAAGAGATAAAGGAAGCCACGTTATGAGCTTCCCAAATATGATTCCAGTAATTTAAGCTTAGTAGAAAGTTAAAAGGGAAATCTCAACTCAACTTGTCTGATTCTTAAGTTTTATACAATAGTTGAGACATGGAAAGGTAAATATAAGCAAAGCATAACAATGACACTAAATATGTGCAAGATATATTCCCATCCTCCATTCCCCTGGGTAGATATCCAGGTATCCAACATAAAGGAAATAATGTCTTTTTAATCACCAAATGACGACTACCGATGTCACGTTTCTACCACATAATTGTAATCCTACTTTTATACTATAGACCTAGTTTTCTGAAACTACAAAATAACTCTTCCCGTGCTAAGTTTTTGGTCAAAGGACAGCATGAAGGAAAGACTTTTCCCAAGGAAAACCTTGCGGCAAGAGAAGCTTACCTCAGCTGCATCAGTACCCTTGTCCATAAGATCAATCTTTGTCAAAACTCCAAATGTCCTTTCCCCTGAAAATTAAAACAAGTGATCTTCAGCCACATAGTAATCTAATCATCAAGTTAGTTGCTTATAAGAGTATTGAGTTGTCTACTTATGTAGAGGTCAAATAACATTGAGTAATTGACAAATCAAGAAGCACAAAAGTGAGAACCAAAAAGTTGAAAATTCTGATGCTCAAAGAAGTCAACTCTAGAAACTTAAAGAAACCAAGCTACCGTATCTCTCAAAACACATGTTATTAATATGCTCTGATACCATGTAGAATGATACAGAAAATGATGTTCGCTCTTCTTAGACAAATTACGGCTTTTAGTACCTAGCCTTTCTACACTTAAGTCCTTCCAGTGTGAGTCGTGTCAATTAGGAAAGCATGTTCGCTCTTCTTATAGTCCACGCGTCAATAAAAGTGCTGCGTCACCTTTTACTTTAGCTCACTCTGACATTTGGGGTCCTAGTCGAATCTGTTCATCTTTAGGCTTCTACTATTTTGTGACATTTATTGATGATTTTTCCCGTTGCACTTGGGTATTCTTAATTAAAAATCGCTATGATGTTTTCTCTGTTTTTCAAGCTTTCTTTAATGAAATTAATACTCATTTTGGGACGCCTATTAAGACCTTACGCACTGATAATGCTAGGGAATATTTATCTTCCAACTTTCAGTCATTTCTTGCCACACAGGGAATTATTCATCAAACGACATGTGCTCACACACCACAACAGAATGGTGTGGCTGAACGCAAAAACCGTCACCTAGTTGAAACAGCTCGCACCTTCCTCCTTCACTATAATGTCCCTCTTCGCTTCTGGGGTGATGCGCTTCTTACTGCCTGTTATCTCATCAACCGCATGCCCTCATCTGTCCTCAACAACCAGATTCCGTACTCCCTTCTATACCCTCAACAAGACATCTATCATATTCCTCTCCGTGTCTTTGGTTGCACTTGTTTTGTCCATGACCTTACTCCAGGTAAAGACAAACTTTCTGCCAAGTCTCTTAAATGTATTTTTCTGGGTTACTCTCGTCTCCAGAAAGGGTATCGTTGTTTCTGTCCTCAGCTTCAACGATATCTTGTCTCTGCTGATGTCACTTTCTTTGAGTCTACCCCTTTCTTCTCTACCCCCATTGTTCCCACTGCTTCTCTGGATCTGCATGTTCCACCTGTTGTTCCAGCTCCATTAGTCATCCCTGCCCCGCCCCCACTCCTGACCTATCAGCGCAGGCCACCGGTGCTTCCACCTACTGGTCCCCCAGCATCATCTCCTACTCCAAACGCTCATCCGCCACCACCGCCTGAGTCTGAGCTTCTTCTTGCTCTTCGCAAAGGTATTCAATCCTCCCGCAATCCTCATCCTTTATATGCTTGTACTCTTCATTATGATTGTCTGTCTCCTTCCTATTTTTCTTTTATTACCTCTTTGGATTCTGTGTCTATCCCTAAGTCTACAGGTGAAGCCATGAGTGACCCCTGTTGGCAATAGGCGATGTTGGATGAAATGGGTGCTTTAGAGGCGAGTGGTACCTGGGAGTTAGTTCCTTTGCCTCCTGACAAAACTACAGTTGGTTGTCGCTGGGTTTATACAGTGAAGGTTGGACCTGATGGCAATATTAATCGCTTTAAAGCTCGCTTGGTGGCTAAGGGATATACTCAGATCTTTAGCCTGGACTATGGCAACACCTTTTCCCCCGTAGCAAAGATCACTTTTGTTCATCTTTTCCTTGCTATGGCTGCTATCCGCCATTGGCCACTTCACCAGCTGGACATTAAAAATGCCTTCCTCCATGGTGAGTTGCAAGAAGAGGTTTACATGGACCAGCCGCCCGGTTTCAGTGTTTCTGGTGGTGCCCCTCTGGTTTGTCGCCTTCGTCGCTCTCTTTATGGCTTGAAGCAATCCTCCCGTGCTTGGTTTGGTCGTTTCAGCTCCGCCTTGCTTCAGTTTGGTATGACCCGTTCTGAGGCTGACCACTCTGTTTTCTCACTCCACTCTCCCTCTTGCGACACTGGTGATGACTCTGATGGTATCCGTCGACTCAAGTCTCACCTTCACAGTCAGTTTCAGACCAAGGATTTGGGTCCGCTTAGATATTTTCTCGACATTGAGGTTGCTCAATCTGCCTCTGGCATTGCTCTTTCCCAGAGGAAATATGCTCTGGACATTCTCACCGAGACCGGTATGCTTGACTGCCGCCCCAGCAATACTCCTATGGACCCGAATGTCAAGCTTCTTCCGGGTCAGGGGGAGCCACTGGAAGACCCGGGAAGATATCGCCTACTTGTTGGTAGACTTAATTATCTTACTGTCACTAGGCCAGACATCTCATTTGCAGTAAGCGTGGTAAGTCAATTCCTGAATACTCCTTGTGATAGTCATTTGGATGCTGTCATGCGTATTCTCAGATACATCAAGAATGCACCTGGTCGTGGACTCCTATATGAAGACAAAGGTAATGCTAAAATTGTCTGTTACTCGGATGCTGATTGGGCAGGATCACCATCAGACAGGAAATCCACTTCTGGCTATTGTGTTCTAATTGG
>PYAF01001524.1:716462-726641 GCA_007407185.1 Glycine tomentella
AAAAAAAAAAAAAAAAAAAAAAAAAAAAAAAAAAAAAAAAAAGAGTAACGAGACACGAGCACAAACAAGCCCCATGTAGCCAAGGCAAGTAAAATAAGTTTTTTCCCTCATAATATTGACAAATTGAAAATTAACTCATATGAGACAGGCTGAGACTGTTAAGTAAAAGATAGTAGTTGCTATTCAACTCCAGATTTAAAAAAAAGTTGTAGTTACTAGTTAGTAGTTACACCATCAATACTTATTTGATGAGAAAACCAAATTGCCCAATACTTTGGGTTTGGGTCCAAAACAAGGCAAAGATAAAATGGATGCACATTAATGAAGTGCTAAAGTAGAACATAATTGTCATTGTATGGTTTGCATTCTGCAAGCAAACAATCATTAATAAAAATAGCAACAACAGCCAACATGATGGTAATAGGAAACAGCTAATCAACTGATTAGTTTAAACTTAAAAGTAATTGAATTATGGATGTTCTTCGTTCTCACAACATTGATGATAAATAAAATAATATTTTATTGCTAATATTTATATCTCACCATGAGGGGAGTAGATACTCAGATGGATGGGCACAGATGAAATACCCTTGTTGCGACCTGTTTCTCTATCAGTCTCGTCAGCGATCTCCTGCCTAACAGCAGCTACAGAACAGGAAAAAATTAGTAACTATGGAAGAAACAGAAGCATAAAGATCATAACATAACAACATATAATAAGAAAACTAGTTAATGCAGAATTCATCACATGCAACATTTGATAACCCCCGCCCCCCTCCCCATGAAATAGAACAATAGTTAACACTGGCTTCTGCAAATCATCATAAGCAACATTTATTTTAAAAATTAAGTTACTTGCTAATTGCTACCACACACACTGATGTTAAGTGCAACATACATTAAACCATATGTCTTGCAAAACGTTTTATGTAACAGAATACCAAAATCAAGAAATTTCTTCCTTGGAAGGTGCATAAATTCAGCATATTCTCTCCCTTCGTCAATCTTATGAAGTTGCAAAACAAGAGGACGCCGAGTAACAATCCCTGTATAAAACAGTGGTTCAATTATCCAGAAACTCATCAAAGGCAGAGAGCAAGAGAAATAATCATAAAGGTGTACATGCCTAAGTACATATAACAGACTTACCAGATCCACGAGGTAAAAAGTCCTTCCCGACAACAGTCTCTAACACTGAAGATTTTCCAGAGCTCTGCAAATTATAAATTTAAATTGTATATGTTTATGACAACTAGAAATATAAAATGGAAACATTAAAGTTCATCAGAAAAAGAAAAGAAAATAAAATTGGTAGGCCATTATCTGTAAAGAAACATGGATTTTAGTCTTATTTCGTTGCAACGTCTATGCAATAAATGACAAAGAGAAAAGAACCTCGAATCCAACAATGTTAAATTAAATGGATCACATGATACAGTAAGCAACAGATCAATAAAAAAATCCCTAAGCGATTGTGTAAATTTGAATAAATATTGATAATTGAAGAATTAACTATTTATGAATCAAAATGAACACATTAATAAGAAACAATAACAAATTGCAAAATATGATTTTTAAACCCTTCATCCCTCGTCTGATCTTTAAACAATGACATGAAGCAGCAAATCAGAAGCATTCGTATCAATGATAATGTTAATAGATATTATTATATGGGCACCCTCGTCTGACGGAATATATTCTGCTAGTACAGCGTACAAGTGGCTCACTTCCACACCTTCCACCATAGATACCTCTGGAGTTTCTTGGACCTGGCTCTGGTCTCTAAATATTCCCGAAAATATCAGATTTTTCTTGTGGCTCTCTCTTCATGAGAGCCTCCCTACTAACATGTTTGGTGTTTATAGACATCTATCCCTGGATGTCAATTGTTGCAAGTGTGGCTTGTTCCTGGAGGATATCCTTCATCTCCTACGTGACTGTCAAAAAACGAAATGGAGCTATCTCAATTGGCCAGACAGCAATGCTTCCCATCATAACAACTCAAAAGATTGTATTCAGAACAACATCAAAGGAGATAAAGGCCTTCTCTTTTCCATAGCTTGCCGGTTTATCTGGAGGTATAGGAATGAAGAAATTTTCAATGATAAAGTTCAACCGGGGTGGCACATTGCTAACCAGATTCACATTCTCAACGACATTATCTGTAAGGATGTTACTCAATCATTGTAACAGCCTTCTCCTATGCTAGTGCTTTGGATTGCTCCTCCCGGTGATGTCATGAAGCTTAATACTGATGGGAGTGCTTTTGGAAACCTGGGACAAGCAGGATTTGGCGGAATCATAAGGGATAATCTTGGGAACTGGCGCACAGGTTTCATGGGATCCTGTGGCTTTACAACATCAGTTCATGCAGAGTTACTCGTCATCTATCATGGTTTCAAGATAGCTAGAGAGAAAGGAATTGGAAGATTGATCTGCGAATTAGATTCGAAGCTTGCTTTGGACCTAATCATTGGATAAATCAACATGTTTCATCAATATTTCCCTACCATCATGCTGATCCATTCGTTGAAGCATATGGGTTGGGAGGTGACCTTTGTGCACGTGTACCGTGAAGGGAATAAATGTGCAGATTGGCTTGCAAAGACAGGAAACTCTTCTCAACAGGACTTGATTATTCTTGATCATTGTCCCTCTGCCATATACCAAGCTTACCTTGGTGATGCCATGGGTGTCACAACTCAAAGGATTTAGTCGTTTCTTTTGTATCTTTGTTGCCTTTTCCTTTTCTTACGCATAAAAAAAAATACATTCATACATAGAAAATAAGATATTAATTCAATCCACTGCTTATTCGTGCTATTAAAATTATACCTTAAAAGATCAATCAAAGAAAAATCGGTTACAGATTAAATCCAAATATAAGCCAGTGTAACGTCAAGGTTTTTGTGTGTGTGAATATTTTTACAAATAGTCCACAACGTGATTCAACAGCAACGTCAAGGTTTTTGAACTTTCTGTGACTGCATTGCAACCACAATTGCGCCTGCATCAGCAGCATTTGTCAATAATTTCCCGCAATATCAAGGATTATGATGAAACTGCGATTACAATTTAAAACCTTGGTTTCACTCACTTAAACAGAGGCATCAGCATCATCACTACATAACTCTCTATATTCACTAGTTTTTTCTTTCTTTCTTTTCAAAATACGTTTCCATAATAAATTAGAAATCACCAATGAGAAGAGATTATCAAATTGATACACCAAGTACAAACTCGACTCAACAAAATATGAAAAGAGGAAATAAAAATGATAAAAACATTAAACGAAGAGAGAACACTGAATTGCACGAACAAATGTGGAGTTAAACGAATGACAAAGGAACTGAAAACGGCGGAAAATCAATCTCAATCTCAATTTCTAAAACGCAAAAAGTTAAATAAAAAACAATGCAGTAGAAGAACGATCGCGTAAATTATAAAAAAAAAAAAAACAACAACAATGATGATTAATACGATATAGATCGCTGAGACCTGTCCTCCGACGACGGCGATGGAGGGAAGGGAGTCCCAGAGAGTAGGCATTGCGCCTTCCTCGCCATGATCGCCGAGGGCGGTGCATGCTTGCTGGATTTTGTTCACCAACTGTATCAGATTCTCCATTGTAGGAGAAGACTGAGTTAACTCGGAGCTTCTGAGTCAGAGAGCGCCAAACGAAGAAGAAGCAGAAAAAAAACAGTTGAAGAAGCAACTTTCGAAACGTTCGTTTTGAAATATTCCTCCACGAATTTCTGTTATTTGTCTATTCCCCATTTTGCCCCTACCTTTCGCTCTTACTCGTCCAAATCTGTGAACCCGACCGGAAACCGATAGCTGAAACTGTCGGAGATGGGCCTTATATTTAAGAGTTCGGATTGGGCCCATTGGGCCCGAATCCACTGAACTCAACCCATGCTCACGCACTGCTCTTGAGTCTTGACCGTTAACGACAGAGACGTAGTGACATGACACACGTAACATGATGAACGGTAAAAAAGTCACCATGTCGCTGTCATTTGCAACATTGCTAACGTTAAATGCTTTTATATTATTATCGTTGTTCAATGTTCAAAAGTGGGAGTGAGAGAGAGAGCGCACTCGATTGTGTTACGCAACGGCTTCTCCGAAGTCCGAACATACCACCAATTAACTCTGCGAAAGACAAGACCACAAGGGCAAAAAGCCCCCCCAAAAATAAAATATAATTAACTCTGTACCTAGAGATACGTATACGTGTACAGTATATAGTAGTATTTTGATGTTTCGTACGGCAAAAGCTTTGTTCTAGTATTTCTACCAGGCGGCTATGCGCGTCTCTGTCTTGTTCTCCAATCCATTCTTCTTCTTCTCTCTCTCTCTCTCTCTCTCCCATTTGTGTTTCTTTCTTCCTTTCGGTCAGAGTCAAGAATAACATAACAATCCTTCCTACTTTCTCGAGTATTGAATTGAAAACTCTCCCCACAACTCAAATTGAAAAAGAAGAGGAAAAAAAAAATTGCTTTGTTTTCCATTATTGGTGCCAAAGTTCCAAGCTTTCTGCTTCCTCTGCTCCTTCAGGGTAAGAATCTGCTTTCCCTTTCGAGTTTACAGTGATTTGATTCTTGCCCCTTTTGTGATTTGATCCAAATCAGAGGACTTTTCTCTACTGGGTGCTTTGATTCTAAGTTTTGGTGGGGGAAATGATGGGAAATTAGGGCCTGAGTCTGGAATTTTTCATCATTTCTATCGAAAAAGTGTACCTTGTTGTGCATATTTTGCTAAAAAAGTTTCGATTTTGAGGTTGTTTGTTCATCTGGGTAGGTGTCTGTGTCATCTTACACCCAGGCAGCTGTAATTGTACAAATCCCATGGCTGTCTTATGAAAATTTGTAGAAATTAGGTTCTGGCTTAGGTCAAAACCTTAAGCTTTTCTTTGTATTTTACATTCCCTTAATCAACATTGAAAAATGTCATCTGCTGGTGTCACCATTCTTAGCCCTGTTCCAAGGGAGCTATTGTTGTCCCCAGATGGATACTATACCCCATTGCACTGGTCATTGGATCAAGATTTTATTTTCATATATCTGTCCTATTCTGGATCTTTGACTCCAATGCGGGTTCTTCCCTGCGATACCATCGAGTCTGTGAAACTCAAAATCCAGAAGTCTGAGGGGCTTCCTTCATTGATAAACAAACAAAAGTTGGTTTGCGATGGGCGGGAGCTAGCGCGGAGCAATTCCCTGCTGAAAGAATACGGGGTAACAGAAGGAAATGTGTTGCATTTGGTTATTAGGCTGTCGGATCTCCAGACCATCAGTGTGAGAACTTCTTCCGGGAAGGACTTTACTTTTCAGGTGGAGAGATGCAGAGATGTCGGGTATGTTAAGCAACAGATTATGAAGAAGGAGAAGCGCTTTGCTGATCCTGAACAGCAGGAAGTTGTGTGTAATGGGGAGCTGCTTGCAGATCAGACGCTTATTGATGATATCTGCAGTAAATATAACGATGCAGTGATTCATCTTTTTGTTAGGGTGAAATATGCTGAAGTTAGGACGGGACAAGATGAGTTGTCCGTTGTGGCAAAGGAGTCGAACGATACAAAAGATTATGATGTTAGTGAAACTAATTGTAGTAAAAAATATGATGTTAGTAAAGAAGATACGGGAAGGGAGTATGGAGTCGTTGAGCCAATTGTGCCAAGGAAGAAGGCTATTGATAGGGATCTTCTTTTGGAGCCGGTTATTGTTAACAAAAAAATTGAATTAGCTTCTGAGGTTTGGAATATGATAAACTCTACATATGAAGGGCTAGACTGTGGAAATTATCCGATCAGATCTGCAGAGGGTACAGGGGGTGCTTACTTTATGCTTGATTCAACCGGGCAAAAGTACATATCTGTTTTTAAGCCCATTGATGAAGAGCCAATGGCTGTGAATAACCCTAGAGGTTTACCTTTCTCTGAAGATGGTGAAGGCTTAAAGAAGGGTACAACAGTTGGTCAGGGAGCATTCAGGGAAGTTGCAGCTTATATTTTGGATCATCCAATGAGTGGCCGCCGATCATTATTTGGTGATGAGAAGGGATTTGCTGGGGTTCCCCCGACTGTTATGGTTAAGTGCTTGCATAAAGGATTTAACCATCCTGGGGACTTGACTGCTAAGATTGGCTCCTTGCAAATGTTCATGGAGAATAATGGAAGCTGCGAGGATATGGGACCTGGGGCTTTCCCAGTGAAGGAAGTGCATAAAATTTCAGTACTGGACATGCGACTTGCAAACGCAGATAGACATGCTGGGAATATTTTGATTGGCAAAGAGAAGGAAAATGACCAGGCTGTTTTGATTCCAATTGATCATGGATACTGCTTGCCCACAAGTGTAAGCACCTTATTTTTGTTCTGATGTTTTCTTTATTTTTGTTGATAATCTGGTCTATATGAATGCATGTAATGGTGCTTTATTGTTCTCTTGGTGTGAACTTGGGTTTTCTCCTGCTTGGTTTGGGGTGGTAAATGTTTTATTTACAGATTGCAGATTTCTGCAGCTCCTGACCAAATATGATATTTGGAATGCTTTTAATGTTTTTCTTTTCTTTTTGGGGGTGAAATGAATTGTGCTACTGTAGTTTTTTTTCCTAGCATGACTACATGTCAACAAGTACATGCCTTTTCACATGTTACTCTTCTCACTATTATGTTCTTTTTACACAAGTTATTTTGGATAGATTGCTGATATTTTATGAAGTGGCAAACCATATTATCCTTGCACATAATTTTCTTGGTGCAAATACCTGTTTTGAAAGATGTTATAGACAATTTTTCTTGCTTGGTTGGAGGAATATTTTTAGTGATATTTTCTATAGATTTTCCCTTGAATCTTGTCTGAACTTCAAACCAGTCATTTGATGCGATTTTTCTGCTCCAACAGTTTGAGGATTGTACCTTTGAATGGCTTTATTGGCCTCAAGCTCGCCAACCATACTCTCCAGAGGTCATTGACTATATAAAGTCGCTGGATGCTGATGAAGATATTGCCCTTTTGAAGTTTCATGGATGGAATCTTCCAGTTGAATGCGCCCGCACTCTTCAAATCTCAACCATGCTTCTGAAGAAAGGAGTGGAGAGAGGGATGACCCCCTTTGCCATTGGAAGTCTTATGTGCAGGGAATCCTTGAACAAGGAGTCTGTGATTGAGGGAATTGTAAAGGCAGCTCTGGATTCTGTTCTTCCTGGCACAAGTGAAGCCACGTTTCTGGATGCTGTTTCTGAAATCATGGACCAGCACCTTGATTAGATCACCGGTTCCATTTCTTAAGTTAATTTCTGTCATAGAAATTGGTATAGAAATGTCTGTATAATCGTGTTCAAGTACATATTTATAGCTCAAATGGTTGTTTTTACATTATTTTCACAGTAATGACTTCCTAGGCCTTGACTTTTAGTGTTTTCCAGCATTTCACAAATTATTTCATTAAGTTACCTTTACCTTGAATTCTGTAATTGAAGAAAAAACCTCTACCTTTAAATTATAGCTTGTGATGTTTCAAGTGTTAATTACTGAGTTATGATGAGTTTCTCCGAGTAGAAGTGAAATGAGAAACACGTGGGAAGTTGAGAAGAAATTATTATATGGTCTAAAACTATTATAGTTTAGAAGGAAGCTCTCTAGTTTAGTTGGTTGAATAGGATAATTGAGTGTTATAAATTGTTTAGTACGTTTTTCAATTTCTACCTGGACAAGAAAATATTAAGATCATTGTTACATGATATAACCGAATTTTATTAACTCTTATAAAATTAAAATTTTAGTTATGTTTCATGTAGAGATTAATTATAGAATCATAAATATTAATGGTTTTCGATCATATAATAATTTCTAGAAATTGAGGGGTGTTATTGTTTTTGGATCCAACAAAAGAGTCATTTTCTATACCTTTACTATTTTACCTCAAAATCCCAAAGGTTGTTGTTGCTTAGGAAAAAAAAAAATAACTTTCATGGGCATGCAACAAATTATGCAAAACTTCTACAAAGCATCAATAGCTGTGCAGAATAATTAATACCTTTTTTTGAGAGAATACTTTTCAAAAGATTTTCTGTTGGGGTGCTTTTACGTGTTCAAGTCAAGGATAACTGATGATACTATTAATATAGTGTAAGAATTGGTGGTAGCGTCGTGGCAGTGACAATGCAACCGGTTAAGATGGGAGAAAATCTTGCAATTTGACTTTCCATTCAAGGAAGAGAAACGAAATCTTCAAACTATGCAAAGCCCAATTTTCAAGTTATACAGCACGATTGGAAGATGAAATTCCACAGTACTGCAAATATACAGTTTATAGAAAATGATTGATCTTGACTATGGGTATTACAGGAGTGTTAAAAATTTACTCCCATAATTGATGGACACAGTTGCTACAATGTCCCAATATTTGTTAATTTTAGGTGAGTAAATTAATGTCTTTAAATACTTCTTTTAATACCAAAGCATTTAACTAAAAGAAATAAAAAAATTAATTTCTATACATTAAAAATTATTTAACTTGTCAAAAAAAAGTAACTAATCAGAAATTATTATAAATATAATTTTTGAGTAATTCATGTAACAGTTAACAAATCTATCATACAAGGTAATTTTTAATTAGATGATGGTGTGAGAACTATGACATAGACTATTTTATCTAAAAGTAAACATTTAATATTTTGTTTGTTTTATTCGGATTAAATAGGACGTGAAATTATATGAATAAATTAGATTCAATCTAGTTTGAGATAATGAATAACTGTGAATCGTGTAGCTTTCATAACAGGAACCGCACAAAATTCACGAACACATTTGCGGATCAATACCATTTTTTTAAAAAAAGGTAGCATGAATTAATATTAGAATAATAAAAGTATGAATTAAAAATAGAATGATAAAAAATACGCTTTTAACAGAAAACATCGTTGTGCAAATTTGACGGAATCATTTTCAGGCTAATCAGCACTTCTGCTTTTAAAAAGGATCGGCAGTCAACTGATAAAATTGTTGATTTTTCTAATTACTAAATTTATATTAAAATTGGTTTCTAATTAGTTAACATAATAAAAAATTTGACACTTTCATGCCTATTAAACTCTTGTAAAAAGGCTATGGAAGTGATGGAACACAACTGATTAAAAATTAAAATAAATAAAATGCCCCAAATCTTTCATTTTCTATACGTGAAGAAAAAATCATTCTCAGTAGTTGCCTACGTGGAGCTTAATAACTATATCTATATGTTCCTCAATTATATACAAACATCTGTGAATTGGGTAAGAAAAATAAAGTACACAAACTAGAAGTTGGAAGGAAAGAAACCACATGCTAGTGATGCTACCATGCAGACATGACATCATTTTTTTCAACCTTACAAACTTCTGATGACATGTTCTCTCCATGTGTCGTGAGTATTGGAAAATCTGGTCAACAAAATATGTTCTGGAAGCAAGAAAACTCCCTTGCTTTGTGAAAAGTGTTTATGCGCTCTTGTTCAATGTTTGGGGTTAGAGGACTTTTCACTTCAACTGGTCACATTGTTGAATGTTTGAAAGCCATCATCCCTTTCTGGGTTTCTTCAACTTCCTCTTTAACCTTAAGACACAAATGAAATCAGTAAATGTGGCATACACAATGATGAAAAACTAACATTCTAAACTTATGAAACTACAAAGCAAATACCTCTTGATGGAGCGGTCACTAAAACCAAATACACCTTTCATTAATGTGTTTATATCCACAGACCGCTCCTTCATCATCATATCATGATACATTTTGCTGCCAATCTCCGTAATTTGTTCCTCCACTTCTTCTAGTGGTTGGTCTATATTGAGCTGAAGTTCACCTTTCTTGATGACCGTAACGCCAAATCTGTTTGCTTTAGCTTCTCGAAAAGCATCCTATGACATGCAAAAGTTCAGAAAACATTCATATAATCACCCCAAAAGGAATGAGAAAAAAGTTTAATCTCTATACAGTCAATATAAAATGTTTGACATGTCAACTAATCAAAAATCATGACAGGTATGATTTTTAAGATAATTATTATAAAAATCAACAAATTTATTGTACATGATGATAGTATGTGATTAAAATGACAGTGTAAAAATTCTTTATTGTGCATGAACTATTTATTCACAAGAAAATTTCACTAAGAAAATATCCTAACAGAAAC
>PYAF01001524.1:726741-754271 GCA_007407185.1 Glycine tomentella
AATAATCTATGGGACCAATAACATGGGTGAGAGCACACAAATACCTTAGGAGGCCGTGCAACAACAAAGGCGTGACCGTTTCCCAGCATTTCCATATGAGCCTGAATTATGTAACAAAGGTTTTTGCAGTCATTGGGATCTTGGAAAGCAATCACATGATATGGCTTAGGTTCCAATTCTAGATCTGAAGCCATCTCCAATGAATAAAGTCCTACTTTCTGCTCTCCATTCTCAACTGTGTACAATTCAACGCACTGACAGAAAAGAAACAAATTAGCTCAGTATCAATGGGCAGAAAAACAAAGCAAATCAATAATAACAATCGGAGAGGAAAATCTGAAAAGCAGAGAGAGGATAATTAGCTTTAATCCAGAAGAATTATCATTTAATACTATAATTTCATGTGTGCCAGTGAACTAGTGGAAACTGAAAACCGAGAACAATATATATACACATACCAGTACGTGTGAAAGATCTAACCACCATAAGTAATCTTCCTCTTTGTCGTCTGCATATTCACGATATTTGCTAACCACTGCTTGCGGTCCAAACAACTCCATCTCTCTTTTAATCTTGTTGAGTTTCTTTTCCACGAAACTCCTATTCCTATCAGGTAGTTTGTCCATTAGTTCAGCTGCTTCCTCTATTTCTTTTTCCGTGATCCATCTATCCAAACCCTTTCCCATATCCTTCATTATGGACTTTACTTCTGGGTCTGTCTCATCATTGTAACAGTCCAAAAAACCTTGGGACCATTTCTTTGTGTGCTGCCAATATTCCTTCCCTGATTTTTTGCCAACTTTAATTGAACCATCACTTCCTTCAATAATAGTCTTTGGATTTTTCGACTTCTTAATAGGTGCTGTAGAGCCATCAACCTTTTCTTGTAAAGAGGAATCAGCTGATGTTACAGCAAACCCACTCTCATCCTTCTTCACTGGGTTCATATTTCCGGTGAAACTTGTCTTTTTTTTATCAAGAAATTCATTGAGAAACTCGGGAATTTTCTCCACAGGAGGCCCTTTCCAGCGAGGTATGATTTTCTCCGGTGGGTCATATATACTAATGCCATCTAGAGGAATTAAAGACAACTGTTAGCATCATGTTTAAATTTATTCAGAAGAAAATGCTTGCTAATATATTTTAAGAATTTCCAGGAACATATTGATAAAAGAAGTTGCTGAAATCATTTCAAGAAATTAAAAGTTAATCAAATACTGTATATCGTATAACTTTAGAAACAGGTAATTACCTGCTCCGTAATCAAGATTTTCAATATTTGAATGGAGCCATTCATGTATGTCAGAAAGTTTTTTATTCTCTTTCTCCACTTTTTTCTCAAGACCTCTGAAAAATGTGTCCTTAGCTTCATCATTCATCAAATAAAATGGGTCCCGTCCAGACAGCTCATTCTCACGGACTTGAAAGACAATATCTCTAAGATGATCATCCTGCATCCAGTCAAGTTCTCCACCATCTTCAACACCCCCAAGTGATTCCATCTCAGTTAGTATATCTATTTGATTGACTCTCTCTTTTGCAGCCATGTAGTTATTTCTAAATCCTGCTCTAATTTGCTTAACTATAGGCTCAACTTCATGGAAGTTTTTCTCCAGCCAGTTTTCTGTCTTTCCAGAGCCCCTTGTCTCTGTACTAATGCCATTAACTTCACTGTCTAAAATGGTGCCTGACTTTTGATGGTTTCTTATTCCAGGTTCAACACCAGTGTCTTTGAGGTAGTCATCCTTTGTTGTGCCAAATTTCTTATTCTTCTGATTGGAATCTTCACTGGCATTTGTGGCAGACTTGGAATCTGATAATCCATTTAAAGCATCACTCCTGCTATGCTCAACTTCAATGAGGTTTTTGTCTGGCCAATTTTCTGGCTTTACTGGTAGCCGTGTCTCTGTACCAATGCCATTAATTTCATGGTCTAAAGTGGTGTCAGACTCTTGAAGGTTTCCTAGGCCAGGTTCAACACCAGAGTCTTTGAAGTAGTCATCCTTTGTTGGGCTAAATTCCTTATCCTTCTGATTAGAATCTTCACTAGGACCTGTGGCAACCTTAGAATCTGATATTCCATCTAAAGCATCACTTCGAATTTGCTCAATTATGGGCTCAACTTTGTGGAGCTTTTTCTCCAGCCAACTTTCTGGCTTTACAGGTAACCTTGTCTCTGTACTAATGCCACTGACTTCATGGTCTAAAGTGGTCTCATCCTTTTGAAGCTCTTCCAATCCAGGTTCAATACCAGAACCTTTGATGTATTCATTCTTTCTTGGGCTAACTTCCTTATCCTTCTGATCAGAATCATCACTAGAATTTATGAGAGGCTTAGAATCCGATATTCCATTTAATGTATCACTTTTAGACACAATTGTATTATTCTCCAAATTCCGGTACTTCTGGCCATTTAAATCAATAACACTTGAAGATTTCATATCAGCAATATTTTCTTTCACGAGTTCGATTTTAGATTCTGTGCCAATGCCAGGATCTTGTTTTTCATGTTTTTTCGAAAGATACTCCCTAGCTTCCTTAACAGACCGTATGATCCTAGGTTTCTTCTTCACAGAACTTTCATTTGTCATAGATGAGCCGTTGATAGGAGTATCTGAGGGCTTGCCATTTTCACTGTCCTTCAGGTGCACATCATTTTCAGAAAATTCTATTTCCTGTTTCTTGATTTCCCTATCACCAGGAACTATGGCATCCAAAGCATATAAATTTCCTTTATCTGCGGGAACTTCCTCATGCAGGACTGAATTATCAATGCTCTCTGGGACATCAACAGAAACTGATAGCATAATGGTATTACTATCTGTTGTTTCCTTTGAAACTTCATTTTGATGATTACTTAAACCATCATCTTGTTCACTATCATCAGATGATATCTCAATCACAGGGTCATCCATTTCCATATCCCTGTTACCTACAACACCATTGCTTCCCTCAATTTTCCGTGCCTGCCTAGCCATTTCTCTTATTTCTTGAACTTTATAATCCATCTCTGTGGATCTAGTTTTCACTTTATCAGATGAATCATGCACTACCAATTTATCAGCAGAACCAGTAACTTTCAGAATACTATTCCTAAGTTGTTCTTTATCTAACTTAGGCTTCTTAATGTCCACCACCGGTGCCTCCGAAGATTCAACAACAACTTCAACAGCGCCCTTCGCCAACTTCTCTTTCTCCTCTCTTGCTTTTATCTTCCTCCTCATCATTTCCTTCTCCGTTGCCGTATACTCCACCTCCTTATCTCTTTCTCCAAAAGCAACAAATAAATTCTTCACCACCCACACAACAACCAACACATACAACACTTTCCTCCCAACCCAGGAAAGCCTCGGAAGCAATCTCGGCTTTGCAACAAAACCTTGAACAGCCTTAACAAAACCACCACCCTCCTCCTTCCCTTCAACCACAAACTTAGCCACAGAACTATTCCTAGCAATCACATTACTCCCACTCTCCATCTCCCTAGCAATGTTCTTAGCATTCAGAATTTTACTTCTAACTTCAGCTAAATCCTCAATAGCATCCCTCCTAACCTTGCTTCTTTTCAGAATCTGGTCTTCATCCACAACCACCCTTTCGACACATCCAAGGGAATCTTCATAAACAGTGAATATAGGACCAGACCCTACACCCCAATACTCAACATCCTGCTTGTACTGGTCAACCCAATTCTCCAACTTATTCCACAAAACAGACTCACGCAATATCTTAGACTTTGGTTTTTCAGCTTCGACCACATTGTTAACAACAGAAACACCCTGAACACCTACACCACTCTCCTCAATGCCATTACCAGAAACAGAAAAAGGGTCGTTGGGAATCTGATTAGGGTTTACCTTGTGATCACGGAGGAGCTTCTTCCTCAGGGAGTTGCGGCGGTTGCTGGGTCGGCCGGAGTGCGCCCAAGTTTGAAACTTTATGCCGGCGGAGCGTGATAGGTAGAGAGAAAATGAAGTTCTGCGAAATGGGGATGTGGTTTTGGTGTTGTTTGAGGTGAATTTTGAAGTGAGGGTTTTGGGGTGGCAGAAAGTGGGGATTGAAAAGTTTGTGGGGTTTGAAATGTTGAGAATTTCCATGGATGAAAAACAAAGCTACAAAGGATGAAGTGGTGAGGGCATGGTTGAAAATACTGAAGCTTTTTTTGCTGAACTGTGTAGTATGGAGTGTGTTGTGAGAAATGGAAATTTGTTTTTCGCTGAAACCTGTTTTGTTGAGCTGAGATTGCAGTTAAACCTCCAAGCAAGACGATAACGTCCTGCACCGATCCAGCACACGTCGTCGTTTTTGCTGTCAACAAGTGACAAGCAATTTGCCAAAATGCATTCATTTTTTATTTTTTTAAAGGGTTAAATATGTTTTTTTTTTCTTTATAAGTTTTCATTTTTTTCCTTAATCTTTGGGTTTTTTCACAGAAAATACATCTTAACTCATCTCGGATTTGATAAAAAATAAGTAAAAAAATCTGATTAATTATTTCTGTCAAAAATCAAATTCATATAATACTTAAATAATTCCTTAACTTTATGTAAGGTCATTCCATAAAATATTTTACTCATTTTAATTCTTATAAATTTGTATTTTTTAATTTTGATAAAATAATAAATAAAAAAGAATAATTTAATAAAATTTAATTGTAGTAGAGTAGGCTAAATCATTATTTAATATATAATGATTTGATTTGAAATCTAGTTATATATATATATATAAATTTATTTTAAATAAATAATATTCACTTCAATGATCTCTTTGCCTTAAAAGGGTTATGGTTATAAATATTCTTAATGCACATCAAAATCTTTCTCAATAACTATGGTACATACTAAAAAAAAAAAAAATACATGGTATACATTTACTAAGTTCGTGACTCATCTACCAATTATATACATCTCAAAATCCCCCATAATCAAGTTTAACACTGGACATTTTTTAGCTAATTCACGTGTGCTTGTCTACAGCAAGGAGTCTAATAGATAAAAGTCAGATCATAACTTATACAAAATAGATAATAGTGTATGACAAAAGAAAAAGAAAAAACAACATAACCAAGTTCATGATATGATATACTTTTGAGCTAATTCATGTATGTTAATACATTGACTAGAGCGAGTAAGCTTTTTGACAAGGGATGCCATTTTCATAGCTATAAAAGGCGGATGTAAAGTAAAATGAAGTGAGATGCACTTTTTTCTTACAAGAAAACAATTCCAGTTGTTGTTATAAATGAAAGAGTTATATTATTCAATTCGTACAATTTCTTACAACATTTTTATGTATGATTTTTTTTTTTATCTTGCTCTACTGTATCATCCATCTCATCTCACACTTATTTCTCTTGTCTTCTTATCTCTCTCCTTATTGTAAAACTCTTGTATCCTTAAATCAGCCGTCCATTGTTAACATCCAAAGTCCAAACCTTCATATTCCTCTACAGATTTTATTGTTTTGGGTTCAAAGTGGAGGTTGTTATTTCTTGCATCTTCAAGTTGCTTCCTGCACTCATTTTTTGGCTTTCGGATTGATGACAGATTTTGACTTCTGAAATGACCAATCTGAAAAATAAAATAAAAAATCCAAAAAGGATGCAGAAAACAATTTGAAGGTGTAGAAAGCAACAACCCGAATTGGAATGCATTAAAAGACCCGAAGGTCAAAAAAGTCAAGGCATGTAAACAGTGGAAAGAAGCCCAACAAGATCAACAGAGCAGTATACATCTCCAATTAATAGACACATAGCACCAGGATACGATAAAGAAATGAAGGTTTCTCTAACGAATTTGATTTCATTTCTATTCATAAATTAAACGGGATACCATTTTCATTTGTTTTCCTCTCTAGTCAATTTGAGAATGTCATATCAACAGAATTTAGATCCTCGAGTGTTGGAGTCTTGGAAGAAAAAGAGAGGTTAGAGTTAGATTGACATATTTTGGTTATTTGTTTGTTGGACGACTGAAATTATTGTTATTCAAGAGAAGGAAATTGTAGTAAGAACATCTGAAGCTTAGTAGCTCTACATTCAAGCTAATTTATTAACAAGAAATTATTAAATAAAAAATTGAAAAATCAAATATTAATTATCAAAGATCAACCAAAATTACAACATAATCATAATCTTTCACTTGGATTTACTGCATCAGCATCCATGAATAGTTGAACAATTGAACTCCCATACGTTCTAGAATGAATTTGCTTTTGCCATTAATTAACTTTTAAACTCAGTATATTTTACTGACACTTGCTTTCTTGTGATCCTAGCTAACCTGACAAGTCAATCTAGCAGTTTCTGTCGCTTACTTATCTTGCACCCTTTTTTTATCATTTAACTTTTTTTATAATATTTTTTTCTCTTTCTTTAGTTATTATTTCATTATTTTCATATAAAAAAATTGTACCAAATTAATTTTGAACTAATATTTCTCTTTTGTTTTCAACTGATCATTGCTACATCTTACTGATATTTTAATTGATTTTGATACCACTAAATTTGTACTCTGACCTGCTCTACTAAAATTGAATTTGGTTGTGCACCATATTGTATATAATTTAATAAAATCCTCACTTCTTGCAAGGTGATATAGTACGAAAGAAGTTTCTTGCACAATGTAATTTTGTGGTTATTTAGCTCTAAGTATGTGGCAATCTAGGGATTTGTTTTGAATTACATTACAATTAATATTACTCAATTGTTTTGTTCTTTCGCTCACAGAGTCAAAAGAATTAAATTAAGAAGAATGGCAATATTTTTGGACAAAAAAAGAACGCAGGTGCTGGCCCATTGTTCTTCAATACAAAGCATACATATTTTATTGCGAATCCAAGACTTTTTGTCTTACATGCTCCATAATTGAAGTCTGAAGTCTATATTCACATGCATGATGAACTTGCGGGGACATTTCTTCTCCAAACATTCAAAATTAAGAAATTTGGACGAATGTTCATCCTTGTCTCCTTGCTATACGTTCAATCATTCAATAAGATTGATTAAATATGTTGGTAAGTGTGTTTTACTCAAGTCCTATTATTAAATATTTAAATATGAATTTTCAATAACTCAAGTGCTATTATGCATTGTTTGGCTTTTTTTAATACTGGTGTAGAGGATGCAGTAAGACCAATCACGGTCACTGACTACCTTTTACTGTCATGTTCCCGTACGTACAATTCATCAAAAGTAAGAACAATTTCTATTTCTATTTTTTATTTCTATATAGCACTACTACCTAGTAGATGCATGCATATTGCTCCAAAAGTATGGAGTATATAGATGGGCAACACAATGACATTTATTACAATAGATTCATAATTACAATTTCTAATCGTTATTTTTTTTTTAGTATATAGATGGGCAACACAATGACATTTATTACAATAGATTCATAATTACAATTTCTAATCGTTATTTTTTTTTATAAAAAAAAATAACGAAGGAACGATGAAACCGTGTAAAATTTCAAGCTAGAGAAGACAATAGTAGGAAATTTGTATAAAAATTGAAAAAAGAGAAAAAGAAAGAAGAAAACTCACTAGTCACTGTTCGTTGTTGTGATTTTAGAAAAGGTGTCTATATAGACATTCCTGCAGTGTCTTGGTGCTTTCTCCACTATAATTAAAGTCTCTTGCACAGGTAGAAATAAAATCCACAGACATGGAAAAGAGAATCGATTTGCTCTTTCCTAAGCTATCTATCTCCTACTAACCATTTGACAATTTAATTAATTTCTCTATTTGTCTGCGCCCGTTAGTTAGTCTGCTATGCTATGCATGTGCTGATTGGAGCTCACATTTAGTTACTAGTGGTTAATCATATATATGGGCATGTTTCAACTAGCTTTTCCATGTTTGATTGAGATTATTTATATGGAAATAATTAATTTTTTAATTAAGAAAATTATTTTTTTTAAAAAAAGCTATAAAAAATAACTCAAATTAAATTAATTAATATAAACTCGTATTCATCGATAGAGGGAGCAAAAAAGTAGGAGACTGTGGAATCCTTCCTTTAGCCCATACATATGAGTGACACTACAATGTCTATGACTATGTTTCTTGTTTGAACAAGAGACGTTAGCATTTTGGAAACAACTAAAGCATCCCAATAATTTAATTGCCTAAAGATTTACAACTGAAATGAGTTTAAGCTTCATCATAATGCCTATTTATTGGAAGAAAAACAATGTTTTCATGCAAATCAACTATCCTGGGAACTTTAATTTAAAATTAGTTTAGCCGCTAAAAATTTGAGATTTTAACTAAAATTTAGGTCTAAACCCTAATTGAATATAATTTATTAACTCCTTTTAACTTCTTGAGTTGCTAAATTATTTATCAGAAATTTACATTTAACTAATTAGAATGCTTATTATAATATAATTAATTCATCTAATGCATCTTAATATATAACTGACCTCAGATAAAATGTAATAAAAAAAACTTCTATTAGCAATAGCAATAGTTATAATATTGCGAATAATAATTTATAAGCAATATATTTTATGCATTTTTCTTTGACTAAGATCTAGTGTAATATTTTATACATACAAATACTTTATTATAATTTAATAAAAATCTCAATTTACAATTGTTATTATTCTTCCGCTTATTCTAAAAAAAGTAGTGATACTTGATTACTTGTACACCTAAATATTTTAAACATTTCATTAAATATTTATATGTTAGCTATTTAATATTTTTCTTATGAAAATATATGAATTCCTTCCGGAAAAATTAATCAAAAGATGACCTCCGTGATTGGCGATCCACGCGTCCACCTTATCATTCGTTTCTTAAATATTCTTTCAATTATTTTTGACACTTTCCCGCCACAGTATATTAATAAGATCTCAGATCCCACCTAATGCCATCTCAGACCCTTTCCACATTAGTAAGATAAGATGGTGACATAATTTAACGCTCTTACACTATGAGAATCAAACTCTTTTCATAAGAATTTGATTAAAACATAATCAAAGTGTAAAATATTTTAATTCAATCAATCAAATTCAGATCATGAAATCATTAATTGTTAACTTTATGTTACTTATAGAGTAATATTTTTTAAAGAAAAAAAAATTGAAAAATAATATACGCCTACAGGTGAGGTGTTGGACGGATTGCTGAAGCCTAACCAAAACAAAAATTATAAAGCTTAATTTATAATTCATAGATTGATATTTACTCAAACGACAATGTTTTCTTGACTCTAATAGTAATCCCTCCGTCATGAATAGTAATTTTAGGGTACATATATAAAAATAACTATATGCAGGCATGCAGCAGCAGCAGCAGTACATATAGTAGCAGTAATTTGAAGCATTTAACGAGCTATAGCCACCCCTTACTGTACCATTAGTAAGTAGCATTTCATTAGGTAATACTATAAAAACATCAAGATTAAGATATTAATCTTCCTTCTCTAATCTTAAACAATTTCGCATAATTAAAAAAAAAAAGCCAATAATTAAAAAAAGAAAAAGGTAAAAGAGTTTTTTGTTCCCATCACGCGCACCCCCTCGGGGCAAATCCGACCCGAGAACCCGCCAAATCGAACACAACCCGAAACCCTTGCTGCTGAATGTTCCCCACAATAGACAACCCACTCATCGTTCCGGCGAACGCAAAACAAAAAGTCCCGTCATTATCCACCGGAATGAGATAATTCGACGCCGGCAGTGACACGTCAGCACCCCGAAAATGCAGCACCACGGTCGGAACCTTAACCTCCGACAGCCCCGAAAGATCATAGCACGTGTCAAAAAGCGAAAACTCAGACTCGCGCTTCAAATGTGAAGCCCCGACCCGAAACGCGTCTCTTAGCGCAACATAACCAGGGCGCGTGAGGCGTGTGACGGAAGTCCCTGAGTCAATTATAACACCTCCGTTCCCGGTGGAGTCGAGCCGAAAGAGGGAAGCCGAAATCCCCCGAACCGGCGCGCCGCCAACACTAAACCCAAGAAGCTCAACATAATAAAACGTATCAAGCTTAGGGTTTTTAACCAAAGGAGTGAACCGGGCCGTTCGAGAGACAGCCGAGTCGCCGAACACAACGGAAGACGGTTTAGCGGAAGCGGTTCGGTCTGTTAAACAGTAAGAGAATTTGTTATTGAACCGGGTTCCGGTCTGGGTAGGAAACGACAACCCGCCGCGACCTAGGCCCAACAAACCTGCGGCGCCCACGAAGAGTCCCTCGTTGTCGTGACCGCATCCGAGGGCCACGCGCGGGATTGCGGCGCGTCGGAACGTGAGAGTTTCTGTTGAGAAATCTCCGACAGTGAAAGAACCGTCTCCGTAGGAAACCTGGTACTGGCAAAGGTTGTTTTTTGTGTTGCATCCCGGTGAGTCGAGGCGGCGGCAGAGAGGGGAGGAGCAGGGGATTCCAGCGAAGGTTTTTGATTTTGATGGGTCGAAGATTTGGTCGGTTTGTGAGTAGCATTTGGTGCAGGGCTTGCATTGGAGCCAAACGACGTCGCTTCCCGTGTCGAGGACAACGTAGAGGTACTTTGGAGGGGTTCCCACGCCGAGGCGCGTGAAGTACTCGCCGCTTCCCTGTGAGAGACCCGAAACTACGGAGCTGCTGAAACCCGACCCGGAGTTAGTGGGTCGCGTTTGATTTGTGGCTGCGGCTAAGGAGTTTAGTGTTTTGACTCTTGCGTCGTCGCGTTGGAGTCTTAGGTGGAAGAGTTGGGAAGGGGTTTTGTTCAGGGAGAGTGCGTCTATGTGGTTGAGGTGAACCGAGAGGGAGAACGGGTCGGGTTCCGGGTCGGATCCCAATATGGTGGATTCGGGCCAGGAGAGTGTGGGTGGGTTAGGGAGGGTGCGGAGGAGGAGGGTTTGGGTTTGGGAGTTATGTGGGGCAATGGAAGTGGCGGAGATGCAGAAGAAGAGGGTTAAGAAGGAAGAGAGAAAGGGGTACTTTAGTTTCTCTTCCATTTTTTGGAGGGAGTGAGTGAAGTGAGACTGGGAAATGGGAGTATGGGACAAGTGTTGTTAGAAGGTGGGAGGGAATTATATAATGAACTGTGAGGTTTTTGGAGTGTGTTCCCATTTGGTGATTTTTTTTAGGATTAAGTAACTTGGGTATTTCCTGTGATGATCACTTTGGTTGATAAATAGTTTGTCTTTTAAATACTACTGCTTTGTAAATTTAAGAGATTTAATTTACGTTGTACAAAAAAATTGTATTTACTAAGAAAGATTAATTCATTAAATGAATCTTAATAGTTTAAAGAAATTAATCTTTAATTTTTAGTTAAGAATATTCTATGTTCAAGTAAAAATTTGGATACTTTCTATTCAGTCTTTTTTTTTTTAAAAATAAATCCAGTGGAGAATTAAATCTTGATCTCTTGAAATACTCAAATTTATTTAAAAGATCACTTCTTTCAATATATATTTTTCATGCATATAAAATTAAAGATTGAACCTCTTATGAGTGATCATATATTTAAGAGACTTAATTTTCTATCAATCATATCATAATTTAGTTGTTTGAAGCATTTGTTAAAGCATTTCTATCCTACATTCTCACATATGTTTGCATGTCAAAGTAAAAGTTATTTATTACATTATTTTATTTTGATGTAAAGCAACAAGTTTTAAACATGAATTGTAAATTTATTATTCTTGCAGTTTCTCATATTCGTGTAAAATAGGCACATTCCAAGATTCTTGCTAAAACTCCATTTTAAAATAAATTAAGTGAAAAAAAATATGGACTGACAATATAAATTTATATAATTATTTAATCATAATTCATTATATATATATATATATAATAATTAATTTTATAATAAATATTTTAAAATAATTTTATATCATTAATACATCATCGTTAAATTCATAAATTAATTCATTATCACACTCGATTCTTATTCCGGGCGTAGTAATTGCCGTGGACCAGTATTGTTTCCAATTGGATTATCATCTTTGTCCTCAAAAGATGTACCGACGTGAATGTTTTGAACATTTGCATATTTTTGTAAGGTTGTTGATGCGGTGCACAAAAGGTTTTAAAACATCGCGTCAACGAGGGCATGTGGAATATGGAATATAATATCTTAACAATAATACCCTTGTGAATCCTAGGAGAAAATTTGCATTCTGCATAAAGTGAAATGCTCCTTCGTCGTCATTAATGTCATCATGTTTTTTTTTTCTTTATATATAGTGAAGTTACTTCCTTGCTGTGTAATCAAAAAAGAAAAGTGATAAACTTTATGTAATTCTTGGTATGTTATTGAGGAAGAAGCACTCTCAAAGTTTAATGTTCAGGAGTGAGGAGATTGAAAATGAGTGTTATTTATAAGACAATGTAATTCTTGAAAAGTGTTGTTAATGGGGAAACTTTAATTTGTGAATGTGTGAATTTGTTTATTTTAAATAAGGCAAATGCTTAATTCTCATGGTATTTATTAAGAAATTAAAAGGAAAAATATTTTGGTTGAAATATAAAATTGCACTATACAAAACTTTTTTCTTTTAGTTTATTCAATAATCTTTCTCTAAAGGATATTGATTAAAAGGACCTCTTAAATAATAGTATCAATTTTTTCAGTAAGACTAGAAAGATGTTTTAATATGTGCTAAATACACCTTATATAAAATGAAATGTTCTTTCAAAAGATGGTGATCCAATCTAGAAGTTCGATCTAGGGAGGTAGATCTAAAGTTGGTTCTTAAAAGTGTTCTCTAATGGTGGTCCACAGTGGAGCCTACCAAATTTAATGGAAGTCGTTTGTGCTTGTAATCACTCCGACACTTAAGTCAATATGAATCTTAGGTCGAGTGATATAATTGATTAGAGTTAGTTACATATCAGAATCGTATGCTTTTTATACCACACACTAAGACAAGAAAATCAGTTATCCACCCCTGAATTGAATATTATAGTTTATTTCGAATAGCATAGTTCTCAGGTGTTAATAGTAGCTTCTCGACAATTGTGATTAGAGTGACATCTGGTCTACTTGTTGTTGGGTTACTTCTAGAACAATTGTTCCCAAGTCAATTTCTTCTTCATAGAAGTTGTCAACTTAATGTACTATTAGATCATTTCTTAGATAATGAATCTGTTTGGATACAAGTCATAAGTGCTTTTGAGAACTTTTTTTATTGAAAATATAGAACTTTTTCCGTAAAAAAATTCATAAAAACACTTTTAGCCTTGTACCCAAACAGACTCAATGTCCTGGTCTACTTGTCGTTAAGTTACTTTTAGAACAATTGCCTCCAAGTTTATTGCTTCTTCATAGAAGCTGTTGACTTATAATAATATTAAGATCATTTCTTAGACAACCTCTCGGTCTACTTGTTGTTGGATTACTTCCAGAACATGAACTTATTCCATTTCCACACCCAATTCTTAATCTCACTGCACTAATTGGCGTGGGCCACATTGGCTTCCAAATGGATTATCTTCTTGTCCTTTATATTAATGTAAGAAGGATTTGAATGTTTTGAACATTTACATATTTTAAGGCGGATGATGCGGTACAGAAAATGAAGACATTACTTCAGTATGTGATATAAAAACTTATCAAACTGAAATGTTATTTCGTGATAATGAATATCATCAAGGTTTTTTTCTGAGTGAAGTCACTTCCTTGTTGTCTAAGTAGAGACCTCATAAACTTTTTGTAATACTCATTTGCCTCATTTTCTCCTCATATCAAACTTTGGTTGTTTTTTGAAAAAAAGGAGGAAATAACTAAAATTAGTTTTGATTGAGGAAACTAAACAAATATAAGCACCCTTTCATTTGTGACATGTGATTTTGAACTGTTATCCGACGTTATACTTTTATCCAGTTATATAAGAATTGAACTAGGTAGGAAAGAAGCAGAAAAGGATAAAAACAAAAGTGGATTTTATTTTAGGGAAAGCCAATATGGACACCAGGAAGCCCACTGAAAAATATATGCATATAACTATGACTAAATAATATATAAATTTTATATTTGTCATAAGAAAAACAATATTTGATCTAGTAGCTACTAGCTACATTAGTAGTTTTAAGCATTTTAGGGAAAGCATGCACAAGCTGCCAAAAGGTGGTTCTCAGTTCTCACTGTACGAACTTTTGGTCATGCGCTTGCGCTCAGCGGAAAGATGCGCTAAAATAAGAAAATAATAACATAAAGGTTCGACCATCATTCTCTTTTTCTTTTCAAAAAAATGGACTGCTTAATCATTCACCATTTCAATTTTCAGGGCATGGGCTGTACTTCACAACTTTGGCAGCACGGGTCTCCAAGGCTGTGCTGTGAGCACTATATACTATAGTATATACCACAACATAAAAATGTATCTAATAAAAATACAAACAAATTAGATAATGCGTGTGGCTGCAAATATTTATAGCATTGTCATTCACACAATTATTAGACCATTTGGAATATACAATAATAATAAAATTACACTTAATTCATTAAACTGTATGATTAATTAAGTGCAATTTCAATCTCATGTGAAGTAATTTATTTAGTAATTAGTGTTTGAATATGTTAAACCTGAACATATCATTGAGACCGATTCGATCATCTTGAAGATGTCAAGAAAAGTATCAAAGTAGAAAAGAAAACACACTCGCTCTAAGTTGTACTTAGTGGCAGACCCACATGTGGGCAAATGTCCGCAAGTGCAGACATAATTTTTTTTTAAATTAACATGCTAAAGTGTCGTATATAGTACGAACCGTATCCAACATGCAATGCTTCCCTTTGGACTTCCAGGGCCCGTATCATTCCCTTGCTATTTCTTTTGCAACTCATTCAACTCAATATTTTTCTTAAAAGTAATATGTATTTTGTTCTTTTAATGTTATTTAACTCCAATTTATCACTTCTTTTTGCATATTTTGTTAAATATATAATTTTAGTATTATTTTTTATAATTATTCAAGTATTAAAATTAATTATATTTTAATCAATATAAAAATAAAAGTATTTAAAATAATATCCTAACTCTAATTTAATATACATGACGAAACGAGGAGTTACATATTCAAACTCACCTCCATTTTTATAAGTCTGGAAAAACTTGAATTCAATTCTTGTTAAAGCAAAATTTCAAAATCTAGCTCGATTAATTCAATAAAGTGAGTGAATTATTAAAAAATTCTGAATAAATTAGCTCAAGATCAAATAGAAATTTGCATATTAAGATTTAATTATCATGTCTCTGTAAAAGGTACACAAGTCAAAAATTTAAATGATTTCATAATATACAAGTTTTAACATTCTTAAACGAGTTAATATCTAGAAATAAGAATATTTAATGGGATTTTGTTTGTCTTAATGGGATTTTGTTTGTGTTCTGCTTAGTTAATATTGACTTTTTTATTCACCATCATAAATAGAATGACGATGTATGAATGTAAGAGAGTATATTCTCATGTTTATTTTGGAGTATGGATAAAATTTGAGGACTAAATGATTGATCAAACTATTATCTATATTTTAATTATAAAAACAATTACATTTTGAGCGAGTTAATAATCTTATACATAAAACGTTAATTTATATTTTCTTTAAAAAAAAATTTGGGACTGCCACTAAATATACGAACATAAATAAATTTTCTTGTGTGCATAACTTGTTGTACTATATATATATATATATATATATATATATATATATATATATATGGTAATAAATTAAATAAAGACTGCATATATGACGAAATCAAACAAACCAAAGAGGCAAATAATAAGATAAACTGACAGTGTCATATAGTTAATATAATGATGATTATCCAAATCAAAGACTCTTCACCTATAATGCACACATGCATTAATTATTTCAAGCAAAAATATCATATTCCTCATCCTACTTGCTTTGCTTTGTAGGTGAGCGTGGAGGGAAATTAATATATATGACTGCAATTGAAGAAGCGTGCAATCGTTCTGCTTCATACACAGTCTGTGAAACAGATAAATGCATCGTAATGATATGGTACATAGTGAGTGATTCAGTACTGTGCCCTTTTTATAGAGGGTCGTTCAAGCATTGAAATTAACCATGGCAAGGCCAACGACAAAAAACACGTTAGAGACCGAATTGGTGTTATCATGGGAGGTATTTGAGATTTTTTATTTTACATTCAATTAATCATTCTTTTTCTATAGGTCAACTCATTTTGGAATAAATGATAATTTTAATTACGATTTTATGTCTAAATTGATGATCAAATCTTAAATCTTAATTAACATTTAAAATGTCAAATTAGTTTGTAAGCAATTTTGATACTTTAGAACGAAACAGAAAGGAACCGCCCTTCTTTGGATATTTATATTTATAGCACGTCAGACACATTAGTAGTTAGTACGGCATAAAAGTAAAAATTAACAAAGGCAAAAAAATTACAAATCAATTTTATTAGAGAAACTGATTTATATATATAAAAAAAATCATCCTTATTATTTATTACCACCATACCAGGCTGCTTTAAAAGTAGAGAAGTAAATAATTTCGTATCATACTCTGCTGACGAAATAGAAAATGAAAATTATTTTGGCATTTAATTAATGTGAAGGATAATAAAGTTATTGTTGTAATATATATTTTCAAGCATAATATAGTTGACAGTTATGTCGTAAGATAAATTCTTAACGTGCACGATCTATATTCCATTTAAAATTGTACTTTCAACTGTTAAATAAAGTGTTTATGATACAAGTGTTTACATGTAAATTTGTCTAAATCATAGATGATGAAATCAAGTTGACATCAACCCAAGTCTTAGAGTATTTTTGTTTTCACAAGATCTACCTATAGACATAGGTTTGGATCTTTAGCATATAGGATGATTTTTTTTTTAAAGAACTCTAAAAATCTATCATTATAGTACAAAAAAATAGAAAATATCTTAATACACGTGATATTATAGACTAAAAAAAAAATTGTCCTAAAATTTTAAAATAAGATTTAATATTAAAGATATTCTTATAAACTTTATTTTACATGATTATTAATTTCAAAATAGATTATCTATCATATCATCTTCCCCCACCCCCCCCCCCCCCCCCCCCCCCCCCCATATATATATATATTCAAGCTACTTTTACCCTCAGCCAATGTAATCAAATTAAATTCACTTTACTCTTTCAATCTGTGTATATCATTAAATAAATAAGATACATACAAATAGAGTTACTAATGTATGTCATCATTTTTATTTTTTTCCCTCCAAAGTCATACACCTGTAACAACTTGTTAGGAATTAAGCTAAAAAAGGTATAATTGCTGGTGCACTAATGAACTACCATTGGATCAAGAAGCTAAAGAGAAGATAAAAATACTACTCATGTATTTATTTTCATGTTCATTATGCAATACAGAATCCTACACTAAATAGCTGTCTACAAGGAATAACAATCTAACATCATCTTATCATAGGGAATTAAAACACAAACAAAATAAAATGTATTGTAAAATTTTTAAGCCCATTCAATAAAAAATAAAAACCTTTAAGTCTTGGCAAATGTTATATTCACTCCATTTTTTTCTAATTACACTTTCCTTCCTTGTCTTAATTTGATTATGACTTAAATGATCCTTTTTTCAAACCTTATTTTCTCTCAAAGAGTCGCACACTCTATCTCCCATGATAATACATTCCTCCCAAGGCAACGAAACACCCCTCCTCTTTTTTATTATAATCCTTCTTCTCTTTCACTTTCTTTATGACCTCCTATTCATAATTTTGTTATGCTCTTCCTTGCTTGATTGGTTTCTTTGTCTAACATTAGTTTTTTTTTCATCACCAAGCTCTTAAACATGGTATGGTTGCGCTCCTTTTTTGTGATTTATGCATGATTAAAAGAAATAAAGTTGTAAAGCAAAAGAAAATTAAAAAAAAATAAATTTGATACAGTTATCTTTCGAAATTAAATGATTTATTTTTAAATTCTAGAAGATAGTTTCCATAATAATGTTGCTTACATTTTGTATTCTTGAAAGTAATTTTCAAAATACAAAATCTAAATAGTATTCTGGAAACTACTTTCCAGAACCTTATTTTTCTATTGTGGAAAGTAGTTTTTGGAATTTTGTTTTAGATTTTGCATTCTAGAAATTACTTTCTAGAACAAAAAAACTAAAAGAAACTGTTTTTTGAAATAATGATATAAGGATATTTTTATAAAGAGTATTTATGATAGTAAAATTTTAAATAAAAATTAAATGGGAGTGTACTTAGAGAAAAGGAAGTGGATATAGCATTTATCATAACTCTTTATTTTTTAGAACATTTTGGGCCTCATTGAGCCTAACTAATTCCTTCACATATCCATCCATTTGTAGTATGCGTTCACTATGCTCAACCGGGGAGAAACAAAAATGGCTTACAAGACGTGTATAAAATCATAAAACTTATGCATATCAGCTTATGAACGAAGTATTAGAAGGATTTTATAAAAAAAAAAAAAAAAAAAAAAAAAGTAAATAAGCTAATTTTAATTTATGGAAAAAATTTAATTCATTGCATTTTTTTTCCTATAAATATTTATAGAGAAACTGTATCCCAATGGAACTTTAGTAAGAGATCCTCTGATTTAAAGTCTAAGGCTGTCTTGGACTTGGAGTCTAATTCCACTTTTCAAGTTTTAAATTTTTTCTAAGAGAATTTCCTCAAACACGGTTGTTTCCATTGAAGATAGGTGTGAAAAAAAAAATTACTACTTCATTGTTAGAATATAAGAAAAGATATAAGATTGGTTGGATTGTTTAAAAAATAAAAAATAAAAAACATCACATATTCAATCTCTTCTATAACAAAAAAACTTGTCATTAATATTTAACGATAAAAAAAAATTGTTAGTATACAAGAAACACAACTACTCTGGTTGAAATCAGTTTTGTTAATAACACACAATTTTATATTGAATGAATCATGACAGGGCACAATGCATCTCTAATATTCTCTCTCGGCTTAACCAGTGGATTTTGGGTTAGATATTTACCTTTTCCTTCATTATTATTACAAATAAATAAATAACATATATATTGAGCCATCTTGCAAAGATTTTCTTTTCAGGATCATTTTATGCGATTCGTTCTACTGTGCAAGTGCTTTCTCATTGATTCTTCCTTAGTAGAATAAAATTTTAAAACATATTATTGATCTACAATTGTTAGTGAAGCTCTATCTTGTTCTTCTTCTGTATTCAGATAAAACTAAATTTGGGGATTGAAAGTTTGGTGAGGGTCACAAGATAGACAAAGAATTAATAGGAAGAGTTCATCAGGTGTTCATTTGCGAGGAAGAAACTATGAAACATACCCAATACAAGTCAAGCAGAGAAACGAAAACAAATTATCAAAGATTTTTCTGCTTAACTTGGATATTAAGCACCTAAACGTTTTTGGTAGCATCATGAAAACTATCGTGAAGACCATCGTGTGTATTTATGTTCCACCTTTCTTTGGAGATGTCCCTCTTGATCTATGCCTCCAACAAAATTAAATGCTAATGCAGAAATTTAATGTTGATAATTGCTATACAATATTGTTCAACTAACTTTTCAGGCTTGATTTGTGAAATTTCCCTTTTTATAATCTAATAAAATTTAGCTTTCTTTTTATATCGACAACAAATTTAGCTTTCTCGCGCCTTATATTTTACTTAAATTAATATAAATGGAAAGCAACTACATTCTAAGGCCCACAGAAAATTTAATTTAAGGGTTTTTAGGATATTGATTAAGTAACTAAAAAAAATATTATAGAAAGCGAGCAAAAAACAATTTATAAACAACAGACTTATGTGTAATTCAATAATTTTTTTTGTGGTTTCATAATCAATATCTCAATGACACTAATTAGCATTTACCAATTTATGTCAATATGCGGACAACACAATATTTGTCAGTGAGACAACACTTGATAAATCAATTTTGATGTGTTTTTAATTAGTCTCCGATTTAAAAGTAAACTTTCAAAGAGTAGATTTGGAGGTTTGGGGTTGGATCGGGTGGTGTTGAAGAGATATACATCATATTTGAATTGTAGAATCTTGTCATTCTCATTCATCTACTTGGGAAATACTAATTGGTGCTAATCCAAGGAAGAAGGTGATGCGGGATCCCATCATTGCAAAGTTAAAGAAGAAACTTGTCTCTTGGACGCATAAACATCTCTCTTTTGCCAAAATAATTTGTTTGATCAATTTGATACTTATTTACCCTTTTTCTTCTTTTCTTTTTTTAAGGTTTCGGTAGGTGTAGCTAATACTGTGAGGGGCTTGCCAAGGAATTTTTTGTGGGGTGTAAGGAGGGGAGAGAGAAATATCTTGGGTGAGTTGGAAGACAATTTGTGCTCCTAAAAATCATGGTGGTTGGGGCGTGAAGGATATTGTTGTGTTCAATGAGGCACTTCTAGAAAAATAAAAGTGAAATCTTTTTCATGGTAGGGGGTCTTTATGGGTGAGAGTTTTAGAATCCAAGTATAAGGGAAATATTAGTTTGAGTGGGGAAGAGTTTAAGTCTTATGAATGTCTTTGGTGGAGAGATTTGAAGCTAGTATGTGGTGGGAGGAGTGATGAGTGGTTTGACAATAAGTTGGAATGGATAATAAGGAGTAGTAGACACACTAGATTTTGGGAAGATTGTTGGGTGGAAGGTGAGTGCCTTTAAAATAATTTTCCTAGATTATTCCTCAATTGGGAGCAAAAAAGAGAATTAGTGAGGCATGGGTAGTTGGAGTATTGAGGGGGTGGAGGTGGGAGTTTAAGTGGAGAAGATAGTGGTTTGATTGGGAGCTAAGTGTGGTGGAAGAGTTCCTCAGTGTATTGGCAACTGCCAATATTGCTAATCAAGGGGAAGATCATGGCTTTGGTTAGAAGATTCATCTTCAATGTACTCAGTCAAATCCACATATATGGCTTTATATGACTTGAAAGTTAGTTCTAATGAGATTGCCATTTTCAAAAGTCTTTGGCAAATTAAAATCCCTCATAAGGTAGCCTTCCTTCTTTGGAGGGTTTTTTATGATAGGATTCCAACTAAAAGTAACCTCATTAGAAGAGGTATTATTATTGACGAAGGAGACACCTTGTGTATCTTTTGTCGTGAGATGCCGAAAGATTCAACACATTTATTGTTCTCTTGTAGAGTTATTCATTTAATATGGAATATGTGATTCAAAATTTTTGACATGAACTTAGCTCTACCTAGGTCAGCTCAGGAGTATTTCTGACAATGTGCTCATGGTTTACAGGGTAATTGGTTGTGTGGACCATTTGGCAGCAAAGAAATGCAATGCTTTTTGGAAGAATGAACTTTGAGGTTGAACAAATTTGGCTGAGAATTATGTTTACGATGTGGTCTTGGATGAAGGAATATTGTAAAGACTTCCATTATTTGTTTGTGCAGTGGCAAGTGAACCTAGTTGTGTGCTTTATGTCTCCATAATCTTATGCTTGGTTTCGCTTGTTATGATGGGGCTTGTTCTGAGTAAGTTTCATAGTGTATAATTGGATTTGTGGAGATAGAGTTTGTATCTTTCGTTTCGCAACATTGTCTTAGGCAGATTCGAATTCTATTTTATCCACGTTAGGGGTTGTTGGTACTGGGTACATAAACTGGTATTCACGTTGGTATAATGTTCTAGCTTAAGTTTTTTATGAGAGCTTGGACCTCACTATGTACTCAATAACAAACCTTGTGCATACTTATTTATATTCTAATTACTGGGGGGAAACTAATTAGCATTTACCAAAATTTAAATCAACTAAAAACACTGAATAATCATGTTGTAGGGAAAATATAATACGTCACATGTACATTTTTATTTTTAACTCCAAAATGTGTGTTAAATCAATAACTAGACACAATTAAAAGGTAATGTGTATGAATAAGCTCAATTGTCAACATTAATGGGTAATAATGTGTGTCCGTTCCTTCAATCATATCGATTTGGAATATTGGCGCTTGATTTGTTCATGGATCTCATAATTTGCGATTTTAGATTTAAAGTTAATCCACATATTAACATCCCCCCCCCCCCCAAAAAAAAATACATAGGTCACATCTCCAGTTTTGCTTCACCACCACACCAGGGGTGAGCAATCCATATTTACTTAAATGGATTAGATCTTAAATCTATATCCAAATTTAGATTCAAGATCCAATCCATTTAAGAGGATATAGATTTGATCATATCCAATTTATATCCACTTAAATGTTATAAGAATTTTTTTGTACAATTTTTAGTAATTGAATGCTAAAAAGTGAAAACTTAGTACTTACCCATTTAAGAGTTATTTTCAACCGACCTTGGTCAAGACTATTTTCGATCGATTTTGGTTAGGCATTTTCAGCCTACCTCAACCAGAGCAATTTTAGCAGACATCAGCCCAAACATTTTTAGACCGACTTCAACCAAGATTATTTTTTGGCTAACATCAGTAAGTGCATTTTCGATTGACATTGGTCAAGGATGCTTTTTGTCGGTCTTAGGTAGGTTATTTTTTGGTTGAGGTCGGCTAGGATTTTTAGTCATTGTCGTTCGGTGATATTTTTTAGCCGACATCGACTAGAGTTTTTTCGATTAACATCGACCATGACTAGTTTTTGGCCAACGTTGGTTAGGGGTTTTGTGGCAGACATCAGTAAGGTTTTTTTTGGCTAATGTCGGTTGTTGATATTTTTGGCCAACATCGGTCAGGACTATTTTTTTGTCGACAACGCTAAGTTTTTTTGCTAACGCTGATTGAAACTATTTTTTTGTTAGCGTCAGCTTGGGTTTGTTGGCCAACATCAACCATGAGTATTTCTTTTTGCCGACGTTGGCTAGAAATTTTTTGTTGACATTAACTAGAATTTTTTCGATTGATGTCAATTTGGGCATATTTTGGCCGACATCAGTTTTTTTTTTGGCAAGTTTGGTTGATGATGTTTTTCAGTCGATATCGGCCGAAAAAATCCAAACTAATGTTGACAAAAAATAGTCTCGTCTGATGTCAACCAAAAAAATCCTAGTCGATGTTTGGCAAAAAACCTACCTGACGTCAATCAAAAATTAATCTCGATAGACATCGATAAAAAAACCTAGCTAATGTCGATCAAAAAATAGCCTCGCCTGATGTCGGTAAAAAAAAAAACTTTGGACGACATCGGCCAAAAAATAGTCTCGACCAACATTAACCGAAAAAATTCTTATCGACATTAACCGAAAAATAGTCTCAATCGATGACGGCTTAAAATCATCATCAGTTGACATTGATCAAAATAACTCTAGACGACATTGACCAGAAAGGAACTCCTAATGAAATTGGCCTAAAAATCTAACCACCATTGTCCAAAAAATTATATTAAATTTAAAAATTTAAATAAATATTCAATTCATATCCAATTAATTGGATTTGGATATGAAAGATATCAAACTAGATTGTTTAAATGGATTTAAATTAAATTAAATTGGATATGAATTAATTTTATATATTAATTTTTTTTTCCAGAGCCCTCCCACATGGCATTATTCATTCTTGAGTCTTGACCCTTGTGCTGTATCAGACGAACGAATGAGTCCCCACATCTCACCCTTGTAATGGACTTTCACTACCTCCTAAGTGCAAGTGTCTTGATCTTCTTTTTAATTTTTTTTAAGAAATATGAAAACTATGTGCTTTGATCTTCTAGATAGAATAGATTATGGATCTTACAATTTGAATAGAGGATTTTCACCAAAGCAAAATAAAAGGGTATTTGGGCAGGAAAAGCTGAAAACTTGAAACATGATGTTCTATGTCATGCTTTTTTCGTCACCTAATATTGATCACATTTTGTCAGTTTTTACAGTACATGAAAAGCACGCTTGGGCGCATGTCCTTATTGACTTTATTCCCGGGACCAATTTCTAATTCTCTTTTACTTTTTGGACTTCTGCCCCTATAATGTCCCAAAAATACTTTAATAAAGCCTAAACTATAACACCACCTAAAAATTGTAATTATAAATCATAGGAAAATTGCTTTTCTTGACGAAGCAAAACTAACAATCCGCTGGGCCATCTCTAGAAATAACGGTTTGCCATGGAGGAAAAAAAAAACTATCATACTACCTTTAAAACCTCTATCATATTTATGAATCTCAAACTAACTACAAAAATTTACACACAAAAAAGTATCTTTGTGCGTGCTTGATTTTCCATACAACTATCTCACCATCTCCCTTTCCATTTTCGTTTAGTTTTATTTCTCTGATACTTCCGAAAACGTTCTTGCCACGAAGTTGGAGATTATTATTCATACAAAAAAATTCCGGATTCAGGTTCAAATGTTCAATATGTGATAACATGTATTAAAAATCATATCATTATAATATTATTATTAGACCTTACATGAATTGTGCTGTTGAGCACTAATAATTTTTTCAATAATTATCGCTTTACAATTTTTTTAGAAGTCGCATTCAGTTTAAGACGTTGAAGGTAGCATTTTTCCATGTTCAAATTCAACCTAGTAATAATTGTCACTGACCAAAAAAATGATTAACAATGAAAGTAAAAAAAACACAAATATTGGTGGGCGATCTATATAAAAATAGGCAAGGAATCAAACGCAAGAATTTCATGTAAAAATTGACACGACCTTGTTGAGGTTTCTCTCAGCATCAACGACAGCTTATGTCAGATATATATAACTTTAATCAATAGTCTCACGCGCGCGCGCACACACACTTTCTTTCCCTTTGCTTTTATTTTTCCCTTTCCAAAGTCCTACCTTTCACTCTCTTCCATAAGCAAACACATGCACCACATGATCCTTGTCATCGCAAAACTCATTGGATAAAAAGAACTTGGGCACGTGAACGATTTTATAATTCAATCAATGAAAATATCAAATGGGACACGAGTCACACGATGCTACACATTGAAGGACCACAGAAAAGAATAAATACTACTATTATATTATTTTGTGTGAACTTTGCACAATGGAAGTATTTCTTTGTATTCAATGTTGTTGGATAATGAGACGTGTATTTTCATTTTTATTTTGTTTGTTGCCTAAGCTATGTTTGGCCTCCTTTTTCAGCATCGTTTACTTTTCAAACCCAGGAACTTTTCTTCTTCTGCATGAGATATCTCAAACTCAAACTCGTTATGAAAATAACAAAGGAACTGACTACAATTTGAGGGCAATACTCCTTTTCTTACTTTTCATGCACAACAACCCTAGAATTCATTCACAGTACTGTGGTTTATCAGATAAAAATAAAACAAAGGATCTAACTAAGCAAAAGTTTGTTGGGGCCCCTTTATTTCCTTTCATTTTCTAACTTGCGGAAAAGCCAGCCAAAGAAATACACAACACAAACCATTCCCTCATATGCAAGCAGAAAGAAAAAAAATAAAGTGCATGTTCAATAAATTCATTCAATTGCCCATGTATCTGTATTAAAAATAAGAAACTCGCATTCCTATTTCAGGAAACTCTTCATTACACCAGCTGATGCATTTTGACAAGAAACATCCATTTATAGTAGGAAATTAATAAATTATATATGAATACACTGATTGTCATCTAACAATAGACTGTCATATATAGTAAGGTACTTAACTTTTGTAACAAATACCTTAAAAGCCATGCCTAATTTGATTTTTAATGGATCAACAATATAAAATCTTTAAGCTGACAATCCAAACAAATTAAACTAAAAAAAAAAAAATACTGTTTGAGATAGGAAAGAAGAACCCTGACATTAACAAAGAAGCTATCCTATACAAGAAAGGATTACACATATGAAATTATCCTATAACTTATAACATTTTAATGGAGGGAGAAGATATCCCTAGAAATGAGACAATGATAAAATCAGTAGACAATTAACTAATATTTTGCTGCGCAAAACTTTGTAGAATAAAAAGAAACAAGTAAAGAAAAACAAAAGACAGAAATTCTATGAAGCTATGAGCTTATGACCAAGGTAAAATGGTAGGAACGCTTAAACTAAACAAAATAATTGACACTGCAGGAATAATATTGATAAACTGTGTATATTATAGACAAACATAAACTGACTGCCCTAGGGGGTAATAGAAGCTATTATTCTACTTTTCTAGTTCCCACTGCTTTAGTTTTAGAATCTCTACAGTATAACAAAATTTCTGAAGAAGAAATACATATTTGGCTCTTCTATATGTATCATGCCTATGGACTATGTTAATTGCAATTCTCCAAATCATAATGATTGTATGGAGTTGGATTCTTTGGAAAACAATGCAATCAACTTATCCTTTGTCAGCTGAACAGGTCCTTTGGATTTAACTACAAATGTATGAAAAACAGTACCATTTGCAGCAGTAAGTTTTGATTCAACAACACCAATTTCTGTCGCTTTGAAGGCTTGAATGACTTTTGAAATAGGATGAACATCAATAGGACAGCTCACCTTTACAATGATCCCATCTTGTGCAGCTTGAACGTCCATATCAGGAGCTATGTTCTCACGATTTTCTACTTCTGCATTGGCCACCAATACTGATCCATCCACAGATGTGCTGCCAAACCTGTCTCTCTCAGACTCCATGGTTTTGAGTTTTGCTTGAAGCTCGTTGATGTAAGCAATAGCATCTCCCAACAGTGATGCCTTGTCCATCTTAGAGATATTTGGAACAACGGCTCGCAGAGCATAGAATCGCTGGTTCAGCTTTTCCCGCCTTTGCCTCTCCGCCTCCACATGATTGAGGGGTTCCTCCCTTCCATTAGCCGGCTTCCTCCCCCGCTTCCTTGGCCTCCTGTCATCGGCAATACTCACTCTCTCCTCCTTGCACGATGCCTCAACATCAGAAATCTCAGACTCAGCAATGATTGATGTCCCAGAAGCCCTTGAAGTGGCTCCCGAAAAATCAATTTGAATCTGTACCGGCGTCCGTTGCTGCTGAAAGTTGTTATGCACAAAATCATTCCTTGCATCATTGGCAACCTCCGGCAATGCCCCAGAGCTGGCCAACCTAGGAGCAAGAATTTCAGGAGGACCAAGGTGCCTCACAACTTGACCAGCTATCCAACTAGAACCATGAACACCATTGGAAAAGCCACTACTATTCACACTGGGGGGATGACCTCCCCACGGCCTTGGCCTCTCCTCCATTTTCCTCACAGCAAGTTTCTCCCTGAATTGAGTCGTCGAATAATTCAAATCCTGTCCAAAAATCTTTGGAACTCCAACTCCCTCAACTCTACTATTAATATTGTTGTTGTTGTTCTTATCCCCAGTTGCCAAACCAGAAAAAAGAGCATTTGCATTCTCACTCCCATTTCTCTTTTCCAACGGTGCAATTGGCTTAACGCCGGGGGCAGAAAACACAGATTTGACATCCTGCAACAACTCAAAGCTCTCACCCACCATCCTCACAGACCCCATCTCCACCACCCCCAAATCAGTAGGCACCAAAACAACAGTCTGAATCCCAGCAGATTTGGCCAAGAAAGACCTCACACAGTAATCAAAACCAGATTTGAACATATCCGAAATCCACAAATGCTTCCCAGAAGCAAAACACTTACCTGGACCC
>PYAF01001524.1:762786-777204 GCA_007407185.1 Glycine tomentella
ATCCTGCAACAACTCAAAGCTCTCACCCACCATCCTCACAGACCCCATCTCCACCACCCCCAAATCAGTAGGCACCAAAACAACAGTCTGAATCCCAGCAGATTTGGCCAAGAAAGACCTCACACAGTAATCAAAACCAGATTTGAACATATCCGAAATCCACAAATGCTTCCCAGAAGCAAAACACTTACCTGGACCCCCAAGGCCCCGGGGAAAAGAGAAGTACATGGAAGCAAGAAAGAACATTTCCGTATCGGTAACACGGTCCAACCCAAAAGCATAAATATCCTCATCAGAACCCCCAAAAGTCATGTGCAGCTTCTGCAACACCCTCTTCCTCATCCTCTGCAGCTTCTCGTCATCAACAATTCTCACTTCTCCACCCTCTTCTTCCTCTCTTGGCTCCCTACAACACCCATCCCCCCACCCCAAAACCCAATCCCCATACTTTGACTGCGAAATTTGCCAGAAGATGGCGTAGTTCCAACTAAAGTTCGACGCGTTCGGGCGCTCCACGAGACCCGACAGCTTGTTCTGCAAATTCTCGCCGCTCCCAAACGCCATTAACAGGTTCTCGTTCGAAACCGAATTCGCCACCAAGTAATCGAACGCCCCTCGACCCAGAACCTCCACCACCGTCGCTTTCTCTTCCTCATTCCACACCCCTCCCAACCCCACCTCAATCTTCATCCCCAAAACCCAACAAAATCTCTACTTTCGCAACACCCAAATCCAGAAAACCTTAGATCTTGCGAATTCCAACCTGGGTTTCCGGAAAATCACCGAAACCTAAAAAGGGGCCAAAACAGTAACAAGTGAAGACGAACAAGGAACATTACCAGCAAACCAAATGTTCAAGTAATCAAAAGCTCCGAGGAAAAACAAACACGTTTATGTCTCAGTTTCACCAAATAATAATTAAAAGAAAAAGAAAAAAAGAGTTTTTTTTTTTCTTCAGGTTCTTCGTCCCACCAAAGTGGAGGTGTTGGAACGAAACAGCAACAAAGAAAAAGGTTTCAGGGTTTGAGCGTTTGAGAGAGAGATAATGGTGTGTGAATGAATAACAAGAACATGAACAACGAACAATCAAAGAACAACTCACGTTCTCTAACTCCGAACTTATTTCTTTCTTTGTTTGTTGTAGCTTAAGTGCGAAGAATGAACCAACTATGGTTAAAATTTTACCAGGGTTACTTGGTTGGAACTTCAGAGGTAGCGCTTTTGGCTGTTTGCTTCTATCCATCTGCTAGTCTTGTACTCAAGCCTGCAAAACATTAAAATATTTTTTTAAAAAAAAATTAACTATTTTTTTAATATAGTGTATAAAATACGAATTTAAATTAGCATATGTTGTAATAAATAAGCGAAACAAATGAAGAAAACAAACTAGTGCTGCTGCTTGTATTACTTAGTAAGTAGATAAGGTAAGTAGATAAGGACAAGTTTACCTTCCAGTTTAAGGGATCATAATATGAAATTCGTGATACTCATATTGAACAGTGACACGCAATAACTCACATGTGACTCACAGTTATAAATATATGAGTGGCTGAATTTCGTGTGTGCATGTTAAAGATGGGAATTGGTTTGGTTGGTTGTCAATTGGCAACACTATCTTACCAACAAAAACATCTATTTCGTTTTGCTAAATGAAAGCATCGAAACAAGGAAACAAATATCCATGTCTGGTTTTCAAATACCGGCAAAAATGCATATGCAACTTCTGGTTTTTTTTCTTTTCTAAATTATCCTCCCTTAAAACTTAACATCAAGAATAAAATAAAGTTATTGAAAATAAAACCTTTATTAAATGAAGGAGTCCTGTAAAAAAAATAAAGGGAGATTTAGGAATAATTTCATTCAGGACAGTTGAACGTTAACAACTATGCAGGCAATTGCTCCCGTTAAGTAAAAGTTTGTACTTTAAAATTTTAAATAATTATTATTTTTGTCCCCATAAAAAATAGATATTGTCTTCATAAAATAATTTTTCTAAATAAAGAATGTTAAAATAAAAGAAAAAATAAATAAACATTATTTCTATCTCCCTAATCCTTTTAAATTAATAAGAATTTAAGTATTTTAATTTTTTTTATCATGAGATTGTGTATTTTATAAAAGTTTATATTTTTTTTATCACTAAAATTATTATGGACTATTCCTTTACCCTACTAAATAATTTTTTTGGATGCGTCATTCATCTTATTAGACAAGGTTAATTTAGTTGAAATTTATGTATATTTGAGGAAGTAACAAGTGATGACATGTCAATTTCTTTTAACTGTGTCAGCATTTAACTTAACAGAGTTATAGTCTCAGTGACTAAATCAGGACTATTTCTCAAAATGATGAGAAACCAAAAAGTTTCTTTTTAGATTTCGGAGACAAAAAGACATTACTACACCTATTTTAAAAGATTAAAAATAATATTTTTCTCAAGTAAAAAATAAAATAGTAGATAAATTTAAAATGCAATGCTTTACATATTTATAGTATCATTCTCAGTTAAAAGTAAAAGTAACATTTCACGTGGTAATCAATGTAAAGTTTTAATGGCAACCTTTTGTTGTACATGCATGTAGTCGAAATATATAAATTTCAAAATTTAATTGAAGAACAGTATTAAAAATACTTAATAAACATAATTTAACCACCGTCTTGGTTCAACTGATATTTAGCTCAAATTTTTAGTAAGAATTTGTGTTTGAATGAAAAAAATATAATTGAAAAAAATAATCGTTAGAGATGATTAATTAAGTTTTCCAATAAAAATTACTCATCGAATATAATATTTCATCATATGAACCAGAAAGAACATTACACAGCTTTTAATCTAAGAGAACTAATGAAATATATGATCAGAGATATAAAATGAGAAATCATATTTGTGCAATAAAATTGCACAATTCTTTTTATAATTATGAGAGAAAAACACACACATAAAAGACAGAAATTTAAAATATGATTAATAGGATGAAAAGCATTAAAATAAATACATAATAAAACGTATCGTAAGAATTTATCTTAACAAGAATATAACTAATTTGAATTTACTGATAAAAAATATAACTCATTTAAACTTCTATACTTTTCCTGTGATATATTTGATGAGACATTTATTTTTCGTTGGTAGTTTTCATGAATTCGTACGTATCTGAAGTTAATTTGAGCGGAAGGATTATGGTCCCACACGCATCCCTCGCATGCTATTAATTATGTTTTGTACGGCACAATGACAAGGGCTTTATATAACACGCAAGAAAAGTAAAGGGGAAGAAAAATATCAGAATTAATTAAATCGAAAGAAAATGTTGATTTAATTTGGTGTTAGAATTTATATCATATGATTAAATACCATTACCTTAAAAAATGATAAGTATCATTAAATAAAAACGATAGGTGGTTACGTAATTTTCTAGAACGGTGGTTTATAATTATAATATATATAAATTGATCGATAGAACTAATAAGTTTGTAATTCGACGTTGTTTACCTGAGATTTTTTTAGCGATGTTATATTTTGTTACAATATTTTTCGCTAATTTTTTTAATCGCCATAGAAAAATATTAAATAAAAATAAAATTCATTGACTATCTAAAAACATAAAAATTATTCAATATTTTACTTCGTTTAGTAATTTGGAAAGTTCTTATTAATAAAACATTAATTTGTAAAGTTATTATGAAATTATAGAAAGATTTGGAATTATTTATTATTATTTATATATATTGAGTAATTTTATATTTTTCTACATTTTTATTAATTAACCATCTAAATAGTTTTAAACAGCATTAAATGAAAGACAAATTTATTTAATGTCTTAGAAAAATTAAAAACAAATTAATATTTTCTTCATCTACAAAGTTAAAAATAAATAAAATCCAAATGTAATTCTTGAGGTGCTGATATTATTACTGACTAATTGAAATTAGCGTTTCTCCTAGCCATAGTAACCAATGTCAGCCTTTAATAACGACCTTAACTATATAGATGACCAAATAAAACTAAAATTTTAATTGAACAAACATTTTTTTTTTTTTGCGGAATTGAACAAACATTAAAAACACATATAGTTAAAGAACTGTACCTAAGTTGTTGTTTTTACAAAAGAGTTAATAAAAGAAATGTAAGAAGAGGTAAGATGACAAGGCATATTAATTTCTATAACAATTAGTTTTTTTTTTGTTTTTTAAAAGGTATGAGAGAGAGAGAGAGAGAGAGTGAAGTTTGGGAGAGAAAATATATGATATAATAAAAAGAGATTTTTTTATACTAAAATTAACATTGTAAGAAAAATATAACTCATAAAATTATACTTTTCATGTTATAAATTTGTTGAAATATTTATTTTTCTTTGGTATATTATCCATGAAATCGTACTTATTTGGAGTTAAATTGAGTGGAAGGGATCATTATCCTTCACGCACCGTACCCTTATGTTTATTTCACATGCTTTGTTAGTATAGTACGGTACAAAGACAATAGTTATCTAATCAGCAAGAAAGTTAAAGGGGAGAAAACACAATCATTTTGGATATAGAATTTTAATTGGAAAAAAGTAATTTATTAAAAAATTTAAAATTTTTTAATTTAAAATTCATTATTTAGATATTTTTATATGAAAGATTTAAATTTTTGAAATTTTAAAATAGAATTTTAAATAACTAAAAATGTGAAATTTGAATTTCCTTCTAAAATGTGAGAAATCGAAATTCTCTTATTTTATAGAAGCTGTAATCACATCACTCTTTGTTCCGTCTCTATCATTGACGAGTACTCCAACCTATGCTACTCACACGACACCCATCTCACATGTTTTTCCGTGCATGAGGTTCAAAATTTTAAAAATAAAGAAATTCAATTTTTTTTATTCAAACATAAAATTTTAAAAATAAAGAAATTTAATTTCTTTATCCAAATACAAAATTTTGAAAATAAAATATTTTTAATTAATGCATTTTAATTTCTCTAAATTTTAAATTTCCTAAAATTGTAAAATACTTCATCCAAACTTAGTATTAATAATCGTATCATTAATTTGTGGAATCATGAGTTGAAAGTTATCCAAAAAAGGATTCCTAGGAACCAAACACATTTTGGTTTGTTTGAGGTTTGAGGCTTAATTACTTTGCAAAAGATAAAGCACTTATCGTCCTCGAGCTTTAGTGCAACATTATGGTGGTGGGCCTAATTGGAGTGTAACATAAGGCAAAAAATAAAAAACGATTCTAATACAAAGTTACTAGCTTTAGTTCTCTTTTCCTTTTTCAACTTGTATATCAAACTAGTGTTTTACCTCGTTTATATTAGGTTTTATGATTCAAATGAATTGTTATATTATAAAATATATGAAAAATTATCCCTATTATATAACTAAAATAAATAAATATCAAATATCCTAAATAAAAATTAAAAATAAAAAACATTTTCAATGAAAATGGAAATAAATATATAAGAATGCATTATAATAAGCACATAAAAAATATCATGAGATATAGTATTGCATGAAAAATACCACAAAATATAATATTGCGCGAATTATACAATTAAAGTGGAAAATAAAAAATTCACTTATAAAAAGTAATTAACGTAAAAATTTAAGAATATATTTATTATTATTTTTAATTAAAAAATTATATATTAGTTAATTTTAAAATAACGATCAATATATTTCTATTTTTATTTTAATTCTTCATTCACATTAAAAGAATTCATAAAATGTACTGAAAAAAAACAACTATAAATAAAAATTTCTAATAATATATTAATTAATAAAATTTATTAATTAGGGGGAAAAACTTGATAAAGATATATCCTAAAAATAAGGAAAAAAGTAGAAAAACATCCTGTTAGAATTTAGAAACACATAGTCTCAAGATCTCTAAGACTGCTGTGAAGACAATTGGGTATCAGAAATTGTTGAATTAGAATCCATGAAAAAGAAAAAACCAGAAAAATGAGGCAAATATGGTTTTGCTTAATAAATAAAGGGACAAAATTGAATTTAATAAATAAATAAAGGGATCAAACTAATTATAAAAATAAATTAAAGATCAAAATAATAATTAAATTTAAATTTTATTTTAATAAGAAAGACTTAACAACATAGTAGTCTTATAAAATAAAAAATAAAAACATAGTAGTATCGTAGCAATATTAATGATAATTTAACGCATGTCCTCATTAAATAAATAGAATATTAGTGATTTAATAGTCTCTCTCTCTCTCTCTCTCTCTCAATGGAATGCGCGTGAAAACAAAGGGCGCTGGCAGCATTGGTCATGGGTCCCAAAACAAAACAAACACGTTTCCGCACAATGCACATTACACGCCTTCCACGTGTCGCGTCCTGGGTCCACTCAAACCAATACGAGGAAGAAGCACGTGATGTTCACGTGAACACTAATGTTCTCACACTCATCGTTTTTGGCATTTTATGCCCACTAATACTATTCTCATTGCATTTGCATCTCAATCCTCTCTCTTGCTTACTAGTTACTACACTTAATTATATAATATATCTTCTCTCAATTTTCTTCAAATTCAATTGTCCTGACATAAAAATTACTTATTTATATTTTCTCCTTCTAAGTATATTTTTCAGGGGGAAAAGCATACTCGTCAAATAAATAACATTAATTAAACTCATTTCTCTTAGATCGGGTCAGTTATTTACCTTTTTTTCCCTTTTCTGTAATCATATTTATTTATTGAATATTTATATAATAACATCTTTGTACCGTAACTCCGTAAGATGCTATTGTACCCTGACGCTGACCTCTAATTACTTTTTAATAATAACCATAATAAATTTTACTTTAATTTTTTTTTACTGTAATACCAATATTATACTTTTTTATTTATTTATTTAATAAGATTAGTTTTATAAAATTATTTATTTATTTATTTATTAACTTTTTTATCTGTATGATATAACCGACACTTATTTTTGGGACAGATGAGAGTAGTTTACAATTATGTATCGTTTTGTGAACTATAATCCGGCTAATTAATATATTTACAGGTTAGCTTTTTTGCATATTGAAAAATGCACGTGTACCTATTTACCTTAATAAATCAATACTTGTAAATTTCTTTATAGGGAGAGAAGAATCTAATTTCCTCGAACCAACATTTGCTGGAACTCTGGAAGTAAACGACTTGCTTGGAATTCACCAAACTAGCTTTTTTGATCATTCGACGTGTACGGGTGCTACAGAACAGGAAACATTAAAAGATGAGTATTTTTCTTCCTAATATGAAAGTGGCAATAATTTGTGGGCTTATCAATGCGAAGCTTTTACAATATGGTTCTATGAACAAGTCAACATCAACCTCAAAACTCCATGTTGTGTGTTATTGCATGATAACGCATAATGAAATCGAAATATTAATTAATTATTTAAAAGCAAATATGATCTCAAACATTGTCGAGAGTCTAGTTCACACTTTCACGGGTTACAGTGTTAAGTAGTATATATTCTTTGATGATCTCTTCCAAAATCCTTGTTCAGTTAATTATATCTAAGCAATGTCTCTTAGCTTTCAGCTTGGGGACTAAGATTAGCGTCATTCATGCATAAAACATAAATTATTGAGAGCGTCATACGAATAATCTTTCACCAACTTGTGTTCAAACTCAATCATCCACTTAATTTGGTCTTGTTCATATGTCTTTAAATTTAAAAGTCTCAATGTGATTGTGGATTTGATTTCGTTTTGTTTCTTTCCTTTTCTTTTATTTATGGAGTCAAAGTGGATTTAAGTTGTATAAAATAGAAATAATATGCATGCATCCATTTCTGGGTCAGGACTTGGGTTTCCTAAAAGTTTATTATTATTTTTATATAAAAAATTGACTTTCTTTCAGTTTAAGAAGTGAAAACTGTTATTGGGGTTTCATATTCTTTTTCTTTTCCTTCTTTCTTATTTTCTGTCTACCAACCAAGTGAGCAAAAGAAGGTACATTCTTTTTATTTTCTATTTACTTAACTTTTCTCTTTCCATTTTCTGTTGAAATAAAGAAATAAAGGTATATTTGGATGAGAATTTTAAGAGTGCCTTTTATAGTTATATTCAAACTATGATTTGCTGTTGCTTTGTGGAAAACTAATTTCTTTTTTTAAACTTAATTGGTACGTGAGTGTTTTGCCAAAAGAAGAATGAAATGGAAATTCTATAAGCTCTCCAAAACTTCACGCTTTTATTAATAAGTTAATTATGAGGACTTGGATTTTTTTTTTTGTATAAAAAAAGTAGATCGAGTTAATTATTTATTCTTTTAAAAGGATAAAACTGTCAATCCATATTTAATCATTTCAATTTAACAAACTCTTATTCCCCCATTATATATTATATATTAATTAATAATATCTAAACAAGGATAAAGGTCCATCCTTCATTTTTTTTTATGTTGCTTCTAATTTTCAACACATTCTTAGTTTTTTTATAAAACTAAAATTAGAGAAAAAAAATGTTATACACTAATAGCGTATAAGGTTTTATATAGTCATTCAATCACAACTCACTATGTATAATAAATTTATTAATTTTTAAAATAATTATCTTAAAAATAATTAAAACAGTAATTTTTTATTTAATGACAATATAAAACTAATTTATTATCAATGCATATGCATCAAACTTTTAAAATTATGCGTGGTATCTAGATATTAACCTGACACATCCGATGGTATGGATCATTAACAACTCGACAATAGAATGCATGGGAACATAGTCTAGAAGAATATCAAGAATATAATTGTCTAACATATTTTACAAATTAATAATATAGCCCTTTTTGTCCTAGTAATTTTAAAAAAAACGTGTGAAGAAAAAAAAAACCAAATGGGCTGGCTAGTTGAGCCCAATATAGAAAAACTGCACTGAAAAATGAATGAAATACATTCTGGGCCAGAAGCTCAAATCTCGTTCACAAAAAAATAAGCACAAAATAATAATAAAGTTAAATATTTTTTTTTAAATAAATAAAAATGTAAAGAATGCAAAATTTCAAGGCTTCCATCTATGTGCTTCTGCTACACTAACACCACCATCAATCTTATAATTTGTAAAGAAGAACTTGTTATGGAAAATATAAAAGACTTAAATATTTTTTTATCCATATAATTAAGTATAATTAAGTATAGTTTTTTTTTTTCACTTTAGTCCTTGTAATTAAACATTTTTTTTTGTTTTACATCCTTCCCATCAGCATCCATTAAAAAATTTGTGACATGACTAACACAAACCTTAAATATATTTCATCCATGCAATTATGCATTTTTTTTTTGTCCCTGCAATTAAGCATTTTTTGGCTTTTCATCCCTACATTTTTTTCTTTCACTTTATTCCTTGTGTTTTCACTTGGAGGCAACCGTGAGTGCTTTTGTCTAATTACATAATGAATTGCTTTGAGAATGTAATGCATATTTTGTTATTATTGGCTTAAAAACTGGTGAATATCCATTTTAATTCATGTAGTGACTGATGCCATAAAGATTGGCTCTCATGAAAACAAAAAAGTACAATAAAAAGTGGCCTTGCCCATGGATTAAACCATGTTGTATATTAAAACAAAACAAGGCCTTAAACAAAACTGTCATGGCCATTACACATACTAGACCAAACTGAAGACATAAACAAAATAAAGGCTTAAACCAAAGTGTCATTACCATTACACATACTAGACCAAACTTAATTTAGACATAAACAAAACCAAGAAATTCTCTGAGAATCATTGGCCATTACAAATAGTAAACTTGCAAACTTCATCAACCATTGCCCAAAACATTATGAGTAACAAAAAATGCTAATTATGCAACATGTCACTTCCACAGTGCTTTCCCCTTGCTGCCTTTGTTGATGCATTTTTGTTGTGGTTCTCATTCTTCTTGTGTTTGCGACTGATCTTCAATGCTCCAGTTTTCTTATCATCATTTGTTTTCAATTTCTTTGCTTCTGAACCTCCGTTCCCACCTTCAGTAACTTCATCATTTACATGGACAACATCTTCATTGCCATTTTGAGAAACTTGGTTGCCATTTTGATTTCCTGTTTCAGCAGTAACATTTTGAGCCTGTGTTCACTGATCCCTTTCTAGGCTTCCTCTAAAAACCAACATAATTGACACAATTAAATAATATATAATCTACAAAAACATACATAATAGTAGTTATAAAATGATACCTTTCTTAATTGTGCTTTTGGATTGATAGTAACACTAGTCCAACCCCTACTATTATGACCATATGCATCACAACTACTGCATCTATATTGTGTATTTTTCCTTCTCAGCTTTGTTGGGTGTGGATCCTCATCAACCTCTCTTCTTCGAAGTTTTTGGGTGTCCCTGGGCCTCTTTTGTAATCTGGTGGTAGCATCTACTTATTAGATGGAGGCCACATTTCTTGTCCATTAAGAGGAGACACGCTGTGTTTGTAGCATATATCAAACATATCCTTTGAATAACAATGGTCAACATAGTCCATTGGTGTTTGATTTTTCAAAGAAATGGCAGCCACAACATGCCTACATGGTATTCCTAGTAATTCCCCGAAGCTACAAGAACATCTCCTCTTCCTTAAATCTACCACAAATTTGTGCTTAAATTGTATGTCTGTTACTTCAAAAATGTACTTTGTTGCATGACTGGCATGCCAATATCCACTTGCATGAACTTCAACATCCAGCCTTTTTTTCGGTCTAGGCATTATTCTATATTGATAGTTTGCCTTTTTTCCCCTACGTAACAATCCAAGACATCAAGTTCTTTCTAATCCATTCACACATTGACACTATAGGTTTGTCCCTAGAAACTAAGATAGTGTTGTTAAAGGCTTCTGAATGATTGTTCACTAACACATCACAGTTAGGATAATAAGAGAAAGCATGCTTACACCAAGTTTTTTTGCATTTTCCTTCTAGCAACTCTCATGCCTTGACATTCACTTTCTTCAATTCCAAGTATTTTTCTTCAAATTCTTGATAATATGTGGCTTTTGCAGCACCCATCATAAGATCTCTGATCAAGGTTCCTCCTCCAAATTGTTTTTTGAAATTTGCAAATAAGCTAACACACACCCTGTGTTCGGCACTTTCAAACATCTCCTGAAATACATTCACTAGCCCTTGAAAACAACATCAACATCAACAGCACCTTTAACCCAAGTTCACTAGCCCTTGAAAAGAAAAAGAAAAATCCAATCAAAATATGCATAAAAAACAATTAAAAGGTTAACCTTGAATATACTAAATCAGAACCTTACCTTTTGTTAGTCACTGATAAAGACCCATTTTTTATCCATACTGATGTCCTTTAGCAAAAATGTGAGAAACCATCTCCAAGACTTCTTTGTCTCTGACTCAACCACAACAAAGGCTATTGGATAATATTGGTCATTAGGGTCTCTTCCAACAGCAATCAACAATATACCCCCATACTTAGTCTTCAAATGGCAATCATCAACACCAACAAATGGTCGACATCCCACTACAAAACCCTTATTGCAGCTATCTAAACATATATATAAACTTTCAAATCTAGGAAGCAATGTAGGGGATATGTGCTCTGCATTTACCTTGCATGCATTTTGCTTGAAATCTGATATCAATTCATCACTGTACCTATACAGCAAGCTATATTGCTTTTCTGCATCTCCATCAACCTCCTCTTGAGCCATTTTCTTTGCTCTCCAACCTCGAGCTACAGTGACTCTAGTAGAGTAGGACATCTTCATATCATTAATAATGTCATTCAACCTTACTTTTTTTTAGTTGTCAGTAACTTTCCAGCAACTTTCTTAGCCAACCATTTTGCATTTGCAGTCTCGTTATTGAAGACCTTCCCACGTGTGCTTCCCTTCAAATGTCTTCATTCTGAATGTGGTCTGGTTTTCCACTTCGCTGACCAAAGCTTTAAATGAACAACCTTTTGACTTACACACAACTCTAACTCTGATTTTGCCATTTTTTGGGAACCTAACCTCCCTTCCAGTAATAACTGAATACTCTCTCATTGTATCCTTAAAGTCAACTAAAGAGTTAAACTTCATTCCCAACTGAAATTTGAAGTTCATTCCTAATTCTTGTTTCCTAAACTTAGGAAATGCATCATTCTTTCCTCTTCAGCATCTGAACCATCAAAACTGCTCAATTCTTCACTTTCGTAGTCTTCCTCCATGTCTTTATTCTTTCCTCTTCAGCATCTGAACCATCAAAACTGCTCAATTCTTCACTTTCGTAGTCTTCCTCCATGTCTTTAGTGAATGTACGATTGACTTCGTGTTACAAATCATTATTCAGCTTCTTAATTAGTTCTTCTTGAGTCAAATTCACAATTGCATCATCACCAAAACCATCTTCTAAACCAAGAGTCCTTTCCACTTCACTGTCATTGAGGTATACATCCGACTCACTCTCATCATCACTGTACCTTTAGAACCAATTCCACCCTCAACAATTAGAGGAAGCTTGTCTTCAGACCAACTAACATCACAAAAAACCTTTTTAACATAAATATCAACAGAGGTATACATCCGACTCACTGTCACCATCACTATCAATTTCAGAATTAATTCCACCCTCAACAATTCGAGGAAGCTTGTCTTCAGACCAGCTAACATCACAAATAACCTTTTCAACATAAATATCAGCAGGACATTTGTGTCTAACAACATATTCCCCAAGCTCAAAATTGCATATGTATCCCACTTGATGGCTCTGTATCCACCAAAAGACTTCGAACCATTGTTTCTCCACCATAATTTGACACCATTCTCACAACATGAGTCCACCTTCACAATACCAATAGCTTCAAGATAACTCCACTTGTCGAGATCAGTAATTTCCATAACATTTTTAGCACCACCATCATACACCACATCCTCACCGCCCTCGTGAAAAACACCCCCATGGTGAAAATTGGCAAAAAAACGACATTGTACGGTTCACAACCCTATACATAGTGAAAAACAACAACAAAAAATAGAGTCAATGCACATGCATCATCCACCTTCAACACACATAATCATTTTCCTTAAGCACCGAACACACACAACAATATTATATGCAGGTGGACCCCAAAAAAAACAATAAATGCAAAAAACCACAAAAAAATTTCCCAACTCCGCAATCGTTCCCCCCAACATATATAAACAGATGAACATGAACACCACATGACCCGCTCACAGAGTTCACAAAATAGAAAGCCACTTCTCTTACCTTTACTCGCGAAATTGATCGATTCAGCCTAATCCTATTTTCACAAACAACCTTACGAATATGAGAGAGATATAGCTTATTCAGTACCAATTATAATTTTCTAATTTTGTATTAAGGTGATTTTTTTTTATTTTCATTTTAAAATTAAAATGTCAAAATGGATCAAGCCTCTTTGCCAATAAAACCAACAATAGCAGTGTGCCATGTCACATTTTTTACACGTCATTATGCCACGTTATGTTTTTAAAAACGGAGGAAGACAACAAGGACCACAAACGTAATGATGCTTAATTGCAAGGAATAAAGTAAATTTTTTTACATGGATGAAAAGTAAAAAAAATACTTAATTATAGAGAAAAAAATATTTAAACCATAAAATATGTTGAATTTTAAAAACAAAAAAAACCTATAAATTAAAAAATTATTAGATGGTTCGAAAAGTATATATATAACCAATGTTTATGTATCATATATGTAAGAATGTATCCTATAAATACCACACAAAGAATAAGATTCGAGGGATAAGTAAAAAAAAATAAAAATGCAAGGAACTAAAATTACAAGTGTTCTGAGATTAGGGGATTAATAGAGAAAATAGCATATGGCAGAAAGAGGTAAAATAGAGGAATAAGACTCTTCTCTCTTATTTCAGCCCATTACTTGTTCCGATGTGGGCTTGTCCCAATATCCTTGTACTTTTAGTTCGGCTTTTACCTCTTACAATTCCTTTTCATTATACACCCCCTTTGTGCTTTCGTGATTTTTTTTCCTGAAAGAATTTGTTCAGAAATTAAATTCTATTTTTTAAAAATTATTTCCAAAATATATTATAAAATTAAGAAAGCATTAAAATTTTAATATTTCCAAAATAATATTTTTCAAGAATACAAATTCATTTAAATAAATTTTAAGGTATAATCTAACATTTTCAAAATTTCAGCCTAACCAATAGATTTATTTAAATACAAACTTAAAAATTAGAATTTAAATATTTTAATAAATACACACACACATGAATTAATATTTTATCTTTGCATTAAATTAGATATTTATGTATTTATTTATTTTTTATAATCATAGTTCATAATAATTAAATGCTTTTGGATATATAAATTATATTCTAATTACAATTTATAATAAATAAATATATTTAAATATACATATCATATTTAATTTTTACAATAGATGATTTAAAT
>PYAF01001524.1:777304-824204 GCA_007407185.1 Glycine tomentella
GGAGAAAGAAAAAGAGAAAGGCAAAGGAGAGGCTTTGGTAGAGAAGGTGACGCGGCGGCAACGGCGGCGCGGAGGTGGCGGCACAATGGCGGAGTGGAATAGACGGAGAAAGGGAGAAGAAAGCTAGCCTAGGATTTGATGTTTTTGTGAGAGAGAGACTGAGCGTGGCATTTGAATTTCAAATTGAAATTTGATTGCTAAAGCTGAAAATTTCAATACTTGGCGCCAGTGCTCTGGAAAAGTTTTGAAAGAAGCTGAAACGACTACGGTTTGCTTTTAAAAACCGTTTTCGAAAAATGCTAAACGACGACGGGCAATACAAAACCGACTTCGATTTGCTGTGGTGTTTTAATCGAAGACGGTTACGTGGTTAAACCGTGTTTGATTTGAGCCGCTTCCTTATCCACTACGGTTATTTAGAACCGACTTCGATTAGGCGTAGTGAAATCGGCGCTTTCTAGTAGTGTAAGGAATAAGGGGGCATGAGAGTGATCTAAACCAAGAGATAATGTGGAATGTTTTATCTGCACTTTCCATATTGCTTTCAAAATGATTATTGCGAAAGCAACGTGAGAATTGCAGAAAGCAATTACGAATGATGTGTCGTCACGAGAATGGTAGAGTTACCCGAAACCAGTGCACTCTGAGGGCTCAACAACTAACTAAAGACCCAACTTTTCATCCATGAAATTAAAATGTTTTTGTTTTCATGAACAGTGTATATTTTTCAGGAAAATTTATGCTAAGCTAAATTAATCCTTCCAACTTCCAACAGATTAGGCAACTTGTTGGCTACACTACTGATGTTTAAATGGTTTTTTTTTTGGGGATGACAATAATTGGGCTGCCAGCAGTTTGATAGGAAAACATCAACTTTTTTTTTTGTTCATCTTTTTATTATTTACAATTTTTTTTTATCAAGAGAAAATAAGATCTAGTAATTTTTAATAAATTTCAACTGATCATAAAAAATATCAAAAAAGGATATCACTAACATTTTTTTTTTATGTTTAGTCATTTTTATTTGTCATACTTATCATCGTGTGAGGCCTAAAGGAATTAAAATTATGTATATGGGTTAAAAGATGTTTGTAAGAATAAAGATTAAATGATTTTTTTTTTAATCATAGGAACTAAAAGAATTATTAAATTTTTGTTTATTCTTTGTAAAGATCACATGTATCTTTTGTGAGACTCAATTGTATTTGAGTCGAATATAGTAATTATAGATGATATTTTTTTAAATATTTAACATAATTATATATTTAAAATTTGATTGATTATTTTAATGTCATTATAAATTTACATAAAATTACAATATTCGACCATATATATATATATATATTAGTAAATATGACATGTCATTTAATTTTGTCTTTATATATGTGTATATTTAAGACAAGGTCCCTTTTAGCTGGTTGTGCCGTAGATTAGAAATTGAAGCACTAGCAAATAAATGTTGGTAGAGCATCCTTGTGACGTTGTAGTGAAAGGACTTGTATACACTTGTGAGCATTTGAATCACAGAATGTGCTCACAATGCACGCTGTGCGCGTAGCCAAACAATTCTAGCATCGTATTAAAAGACAGGTTACACATTCAATAGGGGTGGAATAATTGGGGGTTGTTTGTTCTATTGTAGGAAACCTGAAAACCTCTTTCTGGTACCTTATAATTATTAGTATACCAATAATCAAAGACTTGTCTCTCCATTAACCATTAGGACCAATGCTTAGTTGGGAATGGTCCATTCCCTTTTCTTCTTTGAAGTGCCCATTTTTTAACACCTCTAGAATAATACAGCTTTCTTAATTCTTACTGTCACAAGTGTCAAGCAATGTTAATTCAAATTATACGGTGTGTTAAATGGGGAGGAATGCTAATAATATATATTTTTTTTTAATCACAAATATCTTTAACTAGAGATACTCTTTTTTGAGATGAGCAAATTTATTATAGACAACAAAATTCTCCTATTAATAATATATTTTTTAATACACTCTTTATTATATATTCTTTATTATTAATCAAAATTTATTAAAAGACAAATGCTACCAATAGCTAACACACTCTTTTGTTGAAAATTACAAAATTATGAGGGAAACTTATTAAATAAGAAGTGATATTAAAAATAATGTTATTTTTAATAAATTTTAATTAATAATAGAATAAGAGTATGTACAAAAGTGTATGTTAAAAAAATGTATTATAGAGTGTATTGTTAGTATTTCTCTAAATATATGATTTGGATAGACAATTTTTTGGCTAAATTATGATATAGAATACAGGGATACTTAGACCATGTTTAGATTGATAGTGGAAGATGTAATGATGGGAGTATGGATATTCATGGGTCGGGGTTGGGTTAGACTTGGGTCGGATTTGTGTAATTTTTTTTATATATCTAATTCAATCATAAGCGAATTGGATTGTGTTGGGTTAATTGGATTTGAATATATTAAAAATCATTGTATAGTTTGTAATTTTTTTTTTTTTAGAATAATGGCTTTTCTTCTATAGTTTTGTAAATATATAATGACTAAATGTACTCAAAAGAGATCAAATTATGATAAAATTTGACTAATAGAATTAATTATTTAAATGTTAATATAATATTTTCATTTTAAATAAAAATAAAGTATTGTATTAGCATGCGAAAATATAAACAAAATCAAGACAGGATACAAACAACTTAAAAGAGAAAAAATCATTGATGGTTTAATTTAATAATTTGTGTGAGTTAAAAAATAATATGTTTTATATTTAATAATTAATTTATATAATAATTAATTTAATTATATGGTTTGAGTTGAGTTGAAAAAAAAATAGAATCTATTATCCAATATGTACATGATTGGATCTTAATTGGATTGGGTCAAATTTGATCCAAATATTTAAAAAAAATCTAACTCAATATAATTAGATCGAATTGAATCATATATTGATCAAAATATGTAAACATTTATAGAATAAAGATGGAATGGGAACATCAAGGATACGATATTTGTATTTTATAAATTAGGCGATGGAGCTCATTTTTAAAAAAATGGAATGAGATTCTTTCTACTATATTATTTATAATTTTTTTTTCTTTTCCCCAATTTAAGAGAAATGTGACGAGGCTAAATATTTTATATCCATTGACTTTTTAAACCTTATTATATTTATTTTGTATATTATTTTTTGCCGCCTACATACTTTGCCTGTTTTGTGTCTCACTTTATTTTTCTCTCATGCCTCATCCTCTTCTAGGAGATCTCCTTTTTTTTTTCGCATTGAGCATTGAATATTTGATAAGAATCCTAATAACCAACCAAAGTATGACAAACAAGAGTCTAATGTATTATGATATATTTTAAAAAATACTTTAAAATAAAAAAAAAATTAAAACAAGACACGTGATTTTATTAAGTCATTTCTTAATTTATTTGTCGACTCAATTTTATGGTTTTGATAAAATAATGCATAAGAATATAAAATTTAAAAAAAAAACATAAAGTGTTTTTTTTAAGTAAAGGTAATGTAAAATTTAAAAAATATAACCCATTCTATTCCGTCATTTTTTCAAATAATAGAAAGAAACTTGTGTTCTATGCTACTACTATTGTGAAATATTTAAAAAATAAAATAATATTTTAATTTATTCTATTATAATTTATTTATTTTTATGATGTCTCCATTCACTCTCTTTCATTCTCTGTATATAGCCACCCTAAGAGTATGTTTCTTTCCACATTGTCACCAATTTTTAATCTTTCCAATAAATAAAACACATAGACGTAACAATGTTGAGTCTTTTGCATTTTGTATCTCCCAATGATGCAAACCGTGCTGAAAACTTTAATTTCTCCATTTAAGATCTTTTTAATTAATTCATATTTTAAAAAAATAATCATTACATTAAATTTATCAATTATTTATATTATATATCATTCTAAAATTTTCATTTTATTTTCTCTATCCACTTACTTATTTCTTATTAATGTTTGGAAAAAATAATTAAATAAAAATAGGTAAATAAAAATAATTAATGCATTTGAAAATTTAAAAATTATTATAAAAATAAATATCATTTTTTAAATCTTATAATTAAAGATAAAAAATACTCAACAAACATATATATATATATATATATATATATAAAATCCACTTATTATAAGAATAATTCCAAAAAAAAAAAATTCTTTATTATTCATTCTAATATTACCAAAGTGTGATAGGTCGAAATGAAGTTATTTACCATGTCGTGTCGTGGTAATTATTAAAAAATTAATCTCATATGATTTTGTGAGTTTGTTTTCATTATTATGATGATTATGACATGGTGAGTTGTTGGCACTCCTGTTAGTATCAACTATCAAACGATATCCTTCCTAGTCCTAGAATCCTAGGCGCGGTAGGTCTTATATATTTAGGTGCTGGACTATGCTGTGTTAAGCGTTTTGGGAGTTTCTTCAGTCATTCATCAAATAACTTCTCTTACTAAGTCAAAATATAGTCAATAGTTTCATGGCTAGCTGTTTGAGAAAGTAGATGATTGAGTCAGATATGCTGTTTTCCTATTGGTAAATAGACTAATAATAGTACTTTATTTTTTAGCTTTTCAAAATTATTTTTCTTAACATATATTTCTACCTTTCTTTTTACCGATACTGTGGTACATATATATTTCTACCTGTGAGTCTGTAACTATTTAATATAAAGTTTTTTTTGTTTTTTTTGTTTTTTTTTTGTATTTGATGATATTTGTTCCGGATTTCACTAAGAATTTTCATGTGAATGAAATCATTAGAAGACTTTTCACAATAATTTTGCTCCAAAATGTAGCGTCTGTTTGCATTTTTTTCATTAAGTTATATGGTTGTGTATGACTTATATAATGTCAATCGATAGTATTATTTTCTTTTAAACTGTCTCCTTTATGTAAAATAATTTATTTATGTTTTTTCTTTTGAGAATATGCAAACCAAACAATTTTTCTTTTTCAATACGTTGTAGCCCTGTAGAAACAAAACACAAACGATAAACACAATTACATAAATTTCTGTCAGATAAATAACATTCACAATAATTAATTATTGAATTATTTAATCATATAATTATTTATCGTTTAGTTAAATCAATTATTCAACTGATTTAACTACTTACAAATAATAATTGTAGGAAATAATCTATATGATTTATACTTATCTCAACTATTGCCATTATCACTTGGCACGTCACTTCGGGTTGTAGACAGAGTACTGGAGACAGGTTGGAATTCTCGTTGAGAAAATACGGATAGTTACCATCAATTTATTGGAGAAGAGTGGTAATTTAATTTTTTTTTTTGTATTATAAACTATAATTCATAATTTGGAAAGTGATGCTCTTACTCTTCCTACTTTTTCAAAATTCTATCTTTTTTTAAAGGTATATTTCTTTCACATACCATCACCAAAACTTGTAAAAAAATCAATTATCTCAAACTACTCAATTCATTTCATTGTATTTATCAGTTAAAGTAACATATACAATTTAAGAAAATAATTATTAATTTTCATGATAATATATTTTTATTCAACGTAATGCTTCTATTGACTACATTGCACAGTCACAGTTATATATTTACTACTGTATTTATTTATTGAGAGCATTAATGAAATAACTAAAACGTGCTTTCTTAATATTTTAAACTATCAGATAATTTGAAATAAAGAAACATTCTAAAAATAATAAAATAAAATGTAAGGGAAGGATGCAAAATTTCCCTTTAACGAAGCACACAACGTGAATTGTCATTGTTTCAATTCAAGTGAAATAATAATAATGTTTTCTCGCTGAATAATATGTGTGCGCCGTTTCCTTTCGTTAATCATTTGGCGGAAGGCAACTATCATAAACTTTGCTCCTTGTCTTCTTCATGTTTCCATTTTTTTTTTCTTCATGTTTTTGTGTGCTATTATATTATTTTTGGTTTATGGTCCTTGCCTATATGAAGCCTTCTTTTGCCCACAGTTTCAATTTCATTTGTAGAAAAACATTTTCACGGTCCCAATAACTAAATAGATATAACTAACAGGGTAATAAACCTAAAAAAGCAGGCAAAATAAAAGTTTTAGATTTGGCTCTTTTATCAATTCTTTATAATGGAGTAGGTTGGATTAGAAGTGACTGTAGGAAGGGTTTATTTTTATCCCTACTGGACCTAATTAAAAATTTATTAGGATTATTTGCTTGAATTCGAATCCGATCAAATTATGATCTGTTAATTTAGGGATAAGATTTATTTCACTCATAAGTTTTTTTTTATAGATTGTCTAAGAGTATAATAAATTAATCTACATATATAATTTAATTAATGAGTTAATTAATATTATGTGGACTGGACTAGTGACAGTTGTTTTAGAATAATTAATCAGTCTCAAAATATCTCATTAAACATATAACCTAGCAATCTCGAATTAGATTGAGTGAGTATTAATATTTTTATCAATAAATGTTAACTATTAAATTAATTATTAATTTTTTTGTTAGTGAAAAGAATCAATTATGATTTTATTTTTTCTTTTATTATCTAATTAATCTTATAACTCCGAGTGATTACTAATATTATCGGTCATAAGATTGAGTTTATTTATTTTTTGCGCATGCATATTTTATAGACATGTACTGGAGATATGTGAGATATATGCGATTATAACAATTGTGTAATTCACATTTAAAAAAAACACACACACAATCACGCACACTTCGTTGGTGGGCTTGTTTTAACTTTAATAATATAATATTATATTCAGAAGAAAAAAAATCTAGGCTCTTTCATTAGTACTCTATCATATAAAGCTTTGTTTAGTTGTCTGTCATGAATAAGATAATGATAAAATATATATTGCTTAGATGTTTCGGCATCGTCTCTTCAACCTATAATACAGTCTGTATATATGTCACCTTGCTTTTTTAAATATTCATTCTATTCTAGTGAAAGTATATTGGTGGTCATATAAATTTTTGGGTTTGTTTGAATATTTTTTTTTTTAAAAATATTTTTAAAAGAAGAAAATAAAAAGAAAAAAAATAAGATAAACTTTATTATAAATAAAAATAAATTTTTTATTAGTTAATTTTTAAAAATTCACCAATATAACTTCTCTAAAAGATAAGATGATATTTACAAATTAACGAATAAAAAATGTATTTTAATTTATAGATAAACTTTTTTCATTTTTTTCTTTTTATTTTCTTATTCTAAAAATATTTCTAAAAAAACTTACATTCAAATAGAACCTTTCATTTAAATATGACAAACTTACTTTCATGTGAGCGGGTTTTATATGTCAGATATGAATATTTTGAAAAAAAAATAAAAAATCTTATAAGGAGGATTAAAGCCTATATCAAAAGCCCGAATTAATCCTGCACGTTCACTTAGATAATGTTAAAATATATCATTGTTGGTAAAATAAATCCTTCAAATCTAAGTCTGCATATATTGTCAAAATATTCACCTGCTGACAGGATCACACAATTCTATCCATGCATGTCTTAAATGTATCCGTAAAAAAATCCATAATAGATATAACAAATTAATACCTGTTTAATGGAGATAGAACATGGGACTAGAAACTTACCTGTAAAGTTTATATATATGAGTACAATAATACTCATCCCGCTGAATACTTGCACTTATATATATATATATATATATATATATATATAATTATTTAATTAAAATGTCTTATATATATATTATTAATCAACTTTAAAAATTAAAACATTGCATTTAAGAATATTTATGTTAAATGGTTATATTATTAATGTTGTACGGTTTTGTTTGGATGATTTAAGAATAATTTTTAATTTAATTTATTATTACTATTATTAATTTTTATACTTAAGTAAACTACGAAAAATGGATGTGCAAGTATGATTCCCTATGGCAATGACAACAAGTATATGCATGCATGGCTTTTGTTAATCTTGAACTTTTGGTAGCTATATAGAGTATAGAGTAGACTAGGGGGACTTGCATTGCAATGCTTTCTATATTTGATTTTTATATTCTGACCAAATCTTTCAATATTCGATTAAAGTACGCAAGATCCAAACTGAAACTGAAACTGAAACAGGGGCTTCAGCCTTTTGTGGGGGCTTTTTTTGGACCGTTGAGAAACGAAACAAAAAAGAAGAAGGAAGAATAATCGTATTTAATTTAATTAGAAATGTTTCTATATATATAAATAAAAAAAATTACAAGTTTTTTTTTCTCTCTCATTTGGATCCACTATAATAACTGAGGTACAGTTGAAGAGTCACAGCTAAGTGTGCCCACAATTCCAAAAATCAATGTATGACGAATTTTGGATGTCTTTTTCCTAATAAGCGGTCGAGCTAAACCCATGGATGCAGATTTTTTTTTGGTTGTTTATCTGGCACGCAGGAATTCTACCTTCAATTTAATAGATAGTAACAAAAAAAAAAAAAAAACACTGTGACAATCAAAATTCCTTGTTAAATGAATTTGTGTTTGGATATAAGTAATTATCCATAAAAAAAAATTATGGATGTGAGTGAAGATATATGAGTACTTCATTAATTACCCAACTTGTCTTACATTCATGTATTTATTTAATTTATGTTAATTTTAAAATATAAAAACTAATATTACACTTATAAATACAACTTTGCCTGTGTAGTACAAATCTTAATTTCCATGATGTTAAATTGAAAATATCAATTTTTTTAGTTATTGTCAAACATATTAATCTTTATAATTAACTATCAAGTGTGTGTATGTATCAATTAATATTAGAATTATTTCAGCTTAATTAGTGATTAGTGATTTTGAGCTTGAATTTTAGATAGATAAGCAACTGTGTTGAATATTGAAAGAAAGAGTTTTATTGTTTATAAAAGATATGTTTACAGATTTTTTAAGTTTATTGGTTTGGGAGCATCGCTAGTATGTGTTTGGAGATGAGTATTTTATTTTTAGAAAAATACTAATAAAAAACGAGTATTATCATACCAACCCAAACATATATTAATACTATCACCATTGCCGCATCATATTTAAAGTGAAACATATATGTATGCGTTTGTGGCTCAAACAAATTTGGTTGTTGAAAATGTTGGTTGACAGTCTTTTAAATTTTTTGTGTAAACTAATTAAGCTTTTCATATCAAAATTATTTAATTAAATTATGAGTCGAATTTGAGACCAGCCAAACTTTCATGGGACTTTTGACAATTTCCTCTCATATAATTACGATTGTTCTATCTTATATTTTATAACTATACAGTTTATGTTGGAGATAATTTCTTTTATGAATTTATTATATCAAAGTACAAAAATAATTTGTTATATTGAAAAGTTTTGTTTCTGTTTATTTGACTCATGTAACCAATAGAAAAACATAATCTTCACTAGGGTGTTCACGGGTCGGTTCGGATCGGTTCTGGTTAAATTTAAGACCCAATTCAATCAAATTTAATCGATTCGGTTCAGTTTGATTTTCAGAAGAAAAAAAAATGAAACACAATCCAACTCAACCCGTTCATGAACGGTTCGGTTCGGTTCGGTTCGGATCACTGGGTTATCCATTTAATTTTTTTTAAGAACTACTATTTTATATCACGATTCTTTCAAATATCCCATACAATTAACACAATATTATCAAATGTATGAAAGTAGTAAAATTGATTCATTTAATATCATCAACATAATATTCTAAAATAGACTTATAATATAAATTAAAACAAAAGATTTTTGAACAAGATTTACTATAATAGTTTAAATCACAACTGTTTCTTACAAACCAAGTTTTGTTATAACCAATTTTGTTGCAACCAGATTTGCTGAAACAAACAAATAAACAAAATATGATTCATTAATATTATAAACATGATAAACAAAATATGAAGAAAAAAAAGGTTATAACCTTAGATCAATTCTTATTTCAAAGCAACATACTGTTAGTATCTTTGTTTTAATCAAATTTTCCATTATTTTTATTTCAGCTACTTAAAGTTTTAAAGTAGGAAACATAACTCAAATGTCTAAAATACAAGATCCTAAACAATTAGCTGAGTGCCATGATTTATTTATATAAAAATGTGGATGGTCAATACAAGAACTTTTTTAATATTAAAAATTGTTTCATTTGGAAGCAATGAAGAACTTTTTTAATTATAAAAGTATGCTATTAAAACTTTTATAACATATGAATATTGTGTTGGTCCTAGATGAACTTAAGAGGGGGGCGAATTGAGTTTTATAAAATAATTAATAATTTAAAATCAAACTCAAAGCAATAATATAGATATAAGAGATAAAGAAGACACAATCAATTTTAACGTGAAAAATCCAATCGGGTAAAAAATCACGATGTCCAAATTGGATAATCAGTCTAATGGAAAACTCCACTATAATAATTTTGTGTACAAGAGTTCCTAGTATCCTAGTTTCCTAATCTACCCTTACAAAACAATTATCCCAACCGGTATCCTTGTTTCCCAGCAAAAAGCTTTAGTCTCAATTCACCAATAATAGAGACAAACTGGTATCCTTGTTTTCCAGCTAGACTGGTATCCTAGTTTCCCAGTCAGAAGTCGCACGTCTCAATTCATCAAGAACAGAGACAAAACTGGTATCCTAATTTCCCAGCTACGACCTTTTCCAAAGTCAATAAAAAGAATACAATAAATAGTTACCAACGCTTCTATTCTTTAAGCAAATAGGTATCTCTAAATCCTAATGAAAAGTTGAAGAATCAGACTTGCAAAACACTTCTATATGATCTCACAAAAATTCTCTCAATGATGCAAACATTAACTCTCTAAAACTCTAATATTATTTGGAATGGAATGCATACATGAACACCAAAATATGTTTCTATTTATACTAATTTAAAGATATGATTTTAAACAATTTTTGAATGCAATCCTAAATATATTCTATCATATTATCCAATGCAATCTTAAAGATATTCTATTATATTATGCAATTTAATCTTAAAAATATTCTATCCTATTTTTAATACAATATTAAAAAACATTCTATTCTATTTTTGAACGCAATCTTTAACATTTACAATACCAAACCTTTTTTATTGTCAAATTATTTTTTTTAGTTTTTAATATATATATATATATATATATATATATAAATAATAAAATTTATATTATTATTACGGATTCACGGATTGGATCATCGGGTCAACGGATCTATAAATCTAAACTTGTGACCAAACCCGTACATGAACGATTTTGATCGGTTCTGTTCGATTTTGACCCAAATATATAAATGACTCAATCCAAACTGTTCGGATCGGTTCAAATCAGTTCGGGTTCGTGGATGACCCGTACTCACGAACACCCCCTAATCTTCACCAAGAGCTTAATATGTTGCTATCTACAACTAGATTAAAGCATGATGACAGAGTGTTGCTAGCATATTATGTGGGTTTGAAAATTAAAATAATGATTGAAGTGAAAATATAAATAGAAAGAGATAAGACGGTTCATGGGATCCATAAAATAGCGATCGTTTTCAAATTTTCTATCTCCATGCTCAAAAGCTAATTGGCCAACTAGATGACATTTGGCAAGAACAACGACACATGGGCTTTTTGTTTGTATATATCAAATCCATCATCCCTCACCAACAAAAAGTCCTCCCCACCCACCAAAAGCCCATTAAAAGAAATTGAAGCACAAAAAGGGGACAACTATGAACAACAACACTCACTCTAATCCCGTGAGCCTAAGCGAGACAAGTGACTTCACTTAAGAGCACTTTGGTCATTTCTCATGTCACCATTGTGTTTGTGTTTGTGCCCATATCTCTCTTTCTTAACCAGCTGCTTTTACACAGAGTGATCTATTTAACAAAAAATTTGTATTTAATTTTATTGTGTATAAATTTTCTTGTGTCAATGATCCAATTGGTTGGGACACCCATGACCCCTAACTCAATCAAAAAATACATCTCTTTCTTTTCCTTGAGGCCTTGACCCTTGGAGACAATTGTCATAAATTTTGTGGGGTTCACCACGCACAGTTTGCAAGTGTGGGTCTCACTGTCTGGTTCACTATCATGAAGGGTCCAATTTGTTTCCCCCTCGTTTTGAAATTCACGTTTCTTTGTCAATACAACTTGCAACCTGCTTGTTAAAATGTCTAAATCAATGGAGAGGATAGTTTTTTTCTCTTTTGGTTTTTGCTTTCCCAATTTTCATCCCCTGTTCATCATAGTTCTTCAACTAATTTTTTATTTATTTTTTATTTCAACGTTTGACTAGAAGGAAAAAAAAGTGACAACTAATTCCAAGTCGCATTTCATGATTGTGCTATGAGTTTTTAATTACTTTGCTTGGCTTTTGTTTAGGTTAAAATAATCGAGCCTTGCTTTAGTTTTGGAAAGTGTCATGTAGCTTCGGGCTCAAGCTAAGTGAGTAATTGGGTGTTAATTTCAAACTTTTCAGGTGTCTTCTCCAAAATTGTCACTCGTGAGTTTATTGTTGTATTTTTTTTAAAGGTTGGTTTGATAGTCTATGTTCACTATAAAAGGAGAAAAAAGAAAAGTAGCTACCAAATGTGGATAGATTTTTGCCATGATTATGGATAAAATCGATACTACATTTAGGGCCAATAAGATCTCTCCTCTATAAACTAATTTTGCAACTCCATAACTACACGTTACACTGTGCTTTTTGATAAATCATCATTGGACAATAATTTGCATTGGACAAGTTAACACACAGTGTTAAGTAAGAGTGTAATAATTTGATTTTTTTTTTCATATATACGGTTAAAGTTAAAATTATTTGTCGAATAATGATCACTCCTGTATAATTATATACTTAACTCTTTAATTTTTCACTTGATATATTTCTTACAATAGAAGATATGATGCATAAGCAAAATTAAATGATACAATATAGTCAAAATTGATTGTAACAATGATACCATTATTCATGTTAATTGGAGGATCTAAATTCTATGTAAGTGAATTTTAATTACCACACAATAAATTTTAGTATTAACAAAATTATTTCATAACCTACCTAATTTCCAAGACCAAAATATGAATTAAAGCTCTGTTTAGATAAATAGTTTACTTAATTATTTATTAAAAAATTAAATAAAAAAGTATTCATAAGTTTTATTGTATATATTTTTATGTGAAATTTATTGGAATAACTCAAAAAGTAATTTTTAAAAGGCCCATGAATGATGCTATATTTGGTATAAGTAACGTAATTGATAAGTCAGCTAAAAGTTGAAAAAATAAGTAAAATTTTAAAAATATTATGCTAACTTATTGAATTAAAAATGTATTTAATAAAATTAATTGTTTAAGTAGTTGAAAAATATAAATGACATAAAAAAATATTTATATAATTTATTGTGTATATTTTTTGTGGATGGTTTTTTATATTTTTAAGTAATTATAATTTTAATTTATAAAATCTTGTTGATTTTTATTTAGAGATTACATATTTGATTTAAAAATAAAATAAATAAAATAAGATGTACAATAATAAAGGGAAAAATATTATAATAAATAATAATATAACATTAATAGAGTCCATAAATGAGAAGTTTTGTTAATATATTGAGAATAAAGGAAAATGATTTGTCAAGCACACTCAAAATCATTCTCATAAATTTTAATAATTTTTTTAAATACTCCATAATTTCATAATTGAAGAATGTAGTATCCCCTTTGCCTAACTTTTATAATCAATTTCTCCCGAAGAGATACATATATACTCTAATGTAAAATTTATATTTAAGATTAATTTTTAAGGAAAATGTTATATGGTACGACCGTACAATAAAAAAATGCCCGAATTCAAGCAAAACTGTATATATCAAAAGTAACACGTGATTTCGGCTAAATTTGTTTGTATTCTAATTTAATTTTTATCCAATAAAACGTGAATACATATTTTTTTTTAATATCTCTTACTAAACCTATTCGCGCTGATTAGTAGTTCTGTTAATTTAAATACACTCTTAATTATTTTTAACCATTCAAAATTAATTTTACCTATTTTCAAAACAGTTGGTTGCATAGAAGATTATATTAACAATTAATTACACTCCTCAATATTACAATTGTGATTGCATTTGGGTTTAACACATTGAACACCAAAGTTTTCTCCTAGTAAATTTGTGTTCAACATGTATTAGAATTCAAAAAATACTGAAACCAACCACACATAATGTTAATTCTGAGTAAAAAGCTGATTTTTATTTTTTAAGTAAGATCTTGAGTTGCAATTTGGTGAATAAAAAAATGTAATTAAAATAAAAAATCCTATTAAAATGATCATCAATTTTTTCCAGAGATTAATTATTAATATTTCAACATGAATCCATGGTAAAAAAAACTACATTTAGTAGGATTTGACTTCATGATAGGAAATTTAGGTAAATTGTATCAAATTTTGAATTCAAACCGGTTAGTAGTGTTATCTTTCCATTGTACAAAAACAAAAAGAAAAACAAGTACTGAATTATACCACACAGAAGGAAATTTAATGACGAAGAGAAGACACAGAAGAACCAAAGAGGACATGAGTAGTGTTGTGATGGATGTGAATGTGAAGGAGGATGTGAATGTGAAGGACCAATGCTCTCTTTATTTAATTGCATGCTGGTCCTTTACGTAGAAAGATAGAACGAGTAACTTTATCTCTCTCTTTAGGGACATTTTCGTAATTCAACTCCGCTCACCACTGTAACAAACTAAAAAATATACCGTTTATAAATTCACAAGATTATATATAGCAGAGACAAGAGCCGTTACTACTGATATGTACATTAAAATCTACGAATAATGGAGCAAGAGCTTCAACGCAACAGCGTCCCCGACGACGACGCCGCCACCACCACGAGCTCCGGCGAAAAGCCCGCCACCCCTCGCAACGGCGGAACCCGACACCCCCTCTTCCGCGGCGTCCGCAAGCGCCGCTGGGGCAAATGGGTCTCCGAAATCCGGGAGCCGAGGAAAAAGTCACGCATATGGCTCGGCTCCTTCCCGGCGCCGGAGATGGCGGCCAAGGCCTACGACGTCGCCGCTTACTGCCTCAAGGGCCGCAAGGCTCAGCTCAACTTCCCGGACGAGGTCCACCGTCTACCGCTGCTCCCCTCCGCCTGCACCCCCCGCGACATCCAGGCCGCCGCCGCCAAGGCCGCCCACATGATGATAGTCCAGGCCGCCTCCGCCACTGCCAACTCGCCGGAGAAAAGCAGCAGCATTACCTCCGACTGCGGCGGCGGCTGCGGCGGTGGGGACGACTTCTGGGGTGAAATTGAGCTGCCAGAGCTGCTCAACGGTAAGTGGTGGGCCTCCGACCGCCACATCACGCCGTGGCCGGAGGCCGAGCTCCCGCCCCAGCAGCCCTTCACCACGGCGTGCTTGTAGTTTGTAATAATCAATAATGCTCTTCTCTCAAGCTCCGACTTGGTTGGTATATTAATTATATATATTAGTATTTTGCTCATATAATTAAGTAACTCTCTTTGTGTTCTCTTCACAATAATTAATTATTTTAATTGTGATGATTAGTGTTAGTGCTGTTAATGAGTAACACTTTCACTAACTACTTTTGCTACTAATTTATTTAGCAGCCCATTAATGTTCCTGTGAATGCTTAGACCTTTCTTCAACACAAGATATAATGAATTGAGTTGCTAAAATTAATTTAATTATAATTCTTGAATATAATTATTTTCATAAACACTTATACAACAAAAAAAAAAACAGAAGAAAAAATAATAATTTTTTTCACAAGTTAAAATTAACACATGCATGTATAATCAAGTTAATTTATATAAATTATCTTATATAATTAGTTTCCAAAAACTTATTTTTAATTTATAAATAAGATAAATTTAATTTATGAAAAAACTTATTCATTTTTTTCACCTACAAATACTTATGAAAAAGTTAATTGAAACAAGATATAATTTCTATAGAAGTTTTATTCATCTAATTTTTCCAAATTTTGAAGTACATAAGTTGATTTTAGCTTATGAGAGAATTCAATTTTTTATTTGACTTACTTATTTTTTCATATAATTACTTATAGAAATTTTATCCAAACAAAATCTTAATTAAAATATATACTTTTTGTCCTATGGATCCATGCCAGGTTTGTTTTAATGTATATGTAGTATATTTAGCAAGAGTGGTTAATCTCTCTCTGAAGCTGCTTCTACGTTCAATTTGCTAAGATTTTTTCCCCAAATAATTCGTAAATGATAATTATATTAGAACAACATTTTCCCTTTCCCTTTTCCTTTGTTTTTTTTGTTTATATATATATATATATATATATATAAATAAGATAATGAATTATTTGATTACGGGAGGGGGAAAAATGTAGAGATATGACATGATTTAGGTCCGATTATAATTGTAGATAGGGATTCGAGTATATATACTTGTGAGTTGTTTATTTGCTGTTCTCAAATACTTAGGTACTCTTCGCAGTACTCTTGATTTTAATTTTTCCCATGTGTTGCTGTTTTATCTTTGAAGTTGGAGGGCACTTCATGATTCTCTCAGGCTATCTTTCACTTTATTTTATTCTCGTGGAAAAAAGTGCATTTAGCTTTGTGCAGAATGACGGAGATGGTAAATGATTACAAGCGTATCTAGCTATATATATTTATCTTCGAACTGGGAGATAAGTAAATATTTATGCTTAATAATTTGTCTCAATTTTGTTGAAGTAACAGTGTACGATGAGTGGTCTCTTTCGGATCGAGACTTGTTGAAGAGTGTGTTTATCCGTCTAATTTTTCACTAATTATTTCAATAAAAATCTCTTCTCGATCAACAAGCTCTTGATCGCGTGCAAGTTAATGTAATTGAGCAAATTGTTTAAATCCATAGGAGTACATCTTTTGCGGGAGTTCTATAAATAAATTTTTACTTAGAGTACATTGCAAGAGTTTTTTCTTTTTCAATTCCAAATTGAATAGTCCTATTGCTAGTTAATTTCTTTCCATGGACGTGTTTTATTGCGCTGATACTCATACGTATTTGTTTTCATTAAACCATGATTAGGAATTTCGGTTTCAGAAGTCAAAGATTATTTTAAGGAGCTAAAACGATTCTTAGGGAAATTCTAGAGGGTTGTGCCTACCATTCTTCTGGTGCTGCCATGGCATGGCCTACTTTGACTCTATTACTACCTAGCTATAATATTAATCAGCTTCTTAATGTCATTTCCTGGATTACTAAAATTAAAAATTTTCAGTTTATATCTCGACCTGATCTATCACCTTAAATTTATATGTTTGACTTAGACTTAAAACCTTCAAATAATGTGCAAACAAATTTCCGAGATAATTGAATCCTTAAAAATGTCAACTATAATTTTAGTTTAATCATGTTCACGAAAAAAATATATTTATAAGGATAAAATCCTTAATAGTTAATACACACAAAGGCATTGAAATAAATTCTAATTAGACTTATTAATTTCTCAATATAAAAATATTCATAAAGACCTGTGTCAATCAATACCTAAGAAAAAATATAAATGTATGTAATAAATAATATAATATGACTAAAAAATATAAATTAATTTTGAATTTAAACAAGATTATTTTCTATAGAAATTGTTTGTGAGCTTAAATAAAAAAATATAAAAAGAAATTAAAGCTACGAGTTATATATATATATATATATATATATAAATATAAATATTTTCATATATCATTACTCTTTAGCATTAGTACATTTGAATAAATAATTATATTTTGACTTTTCAGAAATATATAAATATTTTATTTGTAATAAAATTATCTAATCATTATGTTTTTAAATAAATTCTTAAAAATCACAAACACCAACATAATATGTTGTTAATTCTCTGTTAGTCAAAACCCAATTATGCAAAGCCGATGGGATTGTAAAAGAAAAAAAGAAGAAAGAAAGAAAGAAAATCTAATACTATAGCCACTAGGTAAATATATTCTGTCCATGAAATAGGTAAATCTAATACTGAATGATCACTGCTACTAAAGTCAAATTTAGCACGTCATTAGCTATTTTGTTATAGGCATTTCGTGCAGCAATGCAATGATGTTACGTTTGATCTATTGAAGAATCTTACATATAAAACATTGTTTGCAGACAATTATCAATAATTATCAGACTTAAACCTATTAAGAAGGGATATTATGCTACTTTGGTGGCATAACGTTGTCGAAGAATCAACCATTCAGTCTGAAGGCTGTTTCCGTTTTTTGTCAGGCCTGTAATATTCACATAACAAACATATGGCGCAAATAACACTTTCATGGGAAATTAACAACGATAGGGTTTTCGTCATTTTCTATTTGTATTCTTCAGGAAAAATGTGACAAGAAATTCACCTATCACTAGCATACTCTAGCAGTTTTCATACCTCTATTTGTTTTTAATTCAATACAAGGAAACTGGATCTATGTAACACTCAACCATGATGTTTCGATTTTTAGAATATAATATCGCGAATATTGTGGTTATTGTTTCTGACTTTCTGCAATATCCCCATTCACAAGATTATAATAGGGCAAGATTTTTTCGTTGGGAGGCACTGTGAACCAAAACTCTGAGGAGGCAAAATAAGATTTAATGTATAAAATAAATATGTGATATTATATTATATATCTAAAATTTAAGTTGCAATCTAAACACAAAAATTAATTATAAGAAAATATGATAGTAAATGACTTGAAATTACCTTATAATGATGCAATTTTCTTAATTATTTAGTTGAACCACCAATGAAATTGTTCAGAGATTTAAAAAGTTTTTTCAGATGCTGAAAAAATTAAGAAAAGTTGTTTGATAAGATATACTAGTTGAAACGTGGAAACTGTTCATATGGATGAATAAAGTTATGAATGTACTGAATGGAAACTATGTTTGAGAAGAAAAAGGAGGAAAGCGTCGTTATTATTTAATAAATTTAGGACAAAAATGAGAAAAGGAGACTTGAAGAGCATAAACTTGGGATTTGATTAATTGCATTGACCGACCTCTTTTTCTATCAGTTGGAGAATGACCTTCCTAGATGCTTTTGCTTAAATTATATGGCACTTCCACTCATATCACAACCTCATTTTAATCAATATATATATATATATATATATATATATATATATATATATATATATATATATATATATATATATAAAAGAGGAGTGCCCCTAGAGAGAAGGCCTATATAAGTCTTTCTGTTTTTGGGCAGCATGGATAAGACAATTATTGAGAAGTTGTTGTTATACAATCGAGGGATAAATATCCAAAAGATCTATATCAATGAGTCTTAAGTATACCATATAAGTGAATTTAACACTACACTTTAAGCCAAAAGCTTAGATTTATGGATCTTATCCTCACTTATATAGTAAGAAGCCCTAGAATCCATTATATTGTCCATTTTTGGTGTAAACCCTCGTGGTTTTTCTTTCGGACTTCCCCCAAAAGACATCATACCAAAGAGTTATGTTTGTGCTTAAAACCCATGTTCCATTCCTTTGTTTATTCGATGTGGGACTTTGATTGTACCACAACAATCCTCCCCTCAAACAACGGACCATGGTTAATTCTCTCTCCAACAAAAGTCGTTTTCAATCCACGAGTATTCAATGATGACCCTCAGAGCTTAACTGTGGCTGCCTCGACCCTCTTGGCCATTGTCGCCATGTCCTAGTACCTTGCATCATTGCTCCACCATGGAACACGCTGCCTAACCCTCCATGTATAGACTCATCCCACTATGAACCAATGCTTGGCAATGCAAAGCAATCCTAAAGATGCACTCTAGAGAGTCAAGGAGGATTCTATGATTTTTAATCGAGAGATCTTTGGAAATGTTTCATTCATAAAGAGAAAAATCGAGGTACAAATTATCAAGAGGGTGGATTCTTTATCTCAAATATGTCTAGACTGAATGTTTAACATCTAATTATGTTCCAAGAGGAACTTCATTGGAATAAAATGTCCAACGAGTAATGAGTCAATCTTGGGGACAAAGACGTTTCTTTTTTCCATTTTTAGACCATATATTATACATAGCAAGCAAAATAACATACTTAATTAGCCTAACTCTTTCCAGTGACATTGGGGAAAAGATAATTATGACATTCTCTGTAATTATTTCAAGTTTTTGTTTTGCAACTCCCCCTCAAAGGGATGTCTCTCCCTTACATGTTACTCAAAGTCCTTGGTTCAGATGAAAACGGGAAGAATATACTTTAGCAATCCCGTCACAATGTGTATATAAAGAATGATGATTGGGTGGATTTCAACCATTTTTTTTAGCAATACTAACACATCATGGAAATATAACGTGTGAAATCTTGTGAGAAAGGCTTTTCCACAAGATCATTTGACCAGTTTCTTGCTACTACTTTTGATTGCTTTAATTCCCAAGGTAAATAGATAGTTTAAGAAGTTTTAAAGGTTTTCGTTCTAACAACCTATGCAAGACATTTTATAAAATCATCAATGGGGTTTGGGTGAATAGGCTTAGGTCCCTTTTAAAATTTCTCATTGGTCTTTATCGAAATTGTTTTTTCATTGGATTGAAAATGTTAACTCAACCCAAAGGTTGTCAGGTTGATTTGAATTGACTCACCAATGTATTAAAAAAATATTATAATTAAAAGAGAAAAGATATTATAAAACCAATGAATCAAGAAATCAACTTAATTAGTAATACTTAAGTGATGTTTATAACCTTTAAGCTATGATGCCTATATGTTTTACATTCTAATTATTATAAAAAAATTCTTCATGGAACTTCATAATTTTTAAACAAAAATAAGTTAATCAAACTATAATAAATTACTTATTCACTTTAAAGAATAAACTTTAATTTATTTTAAGAAGAAAAAAGGGACCAATGTAACATCTCAGACGAATCACATTGGAAAGAGAGAGATTCAGAGACTGTGCAAGTATGAGACTGTACATTTGAAGATAACTTAAATGAATTATTTGATATTATCTATACCAACAAGATGCATCTATTTTTTGGTAGTTTATCATATAAGAACTTCATAATTAAGTATGTTTGGCTTGAAGTAATTATGAGATGGGTGAGCTCCAGGAAATTTCTTGAAAAACATGCGAGTGAGGACAAAATATGTTAAAAAGTCTCGTATTGATTTATGGGAATAGTCATTAAAAGTAGCCAAAATAGATTGTCGAAGTCTCGTAAAAAGCTACATTTGAAGGATTCTGACCAACTAGAAGTTGACTGAAGTGTCATCGTGTGAATTGCCGTAATATGAGAGTCATCAAGAATTCAAAAATTAAAAATGTCACAACCAACTTGGTCAACTCTACTCAATATACTTTTTGACTCCTTAAGTAGGTAAATTGTGCAGGTTACATTATGCAAATTGAAATTGTCCTTCTGAACTCAACCTCACCCATTCATAAATATCATAGCAAATGTTATTAAAACATTTATAGTACCCACATAAATAAGTAGTTGTGATACAGCTAAAAATGGAAGTTTGATAAAATATAGAATAAAAATATACAAACAAGAACTAGGCCTAATGAAAAAGCATAAAAAATTGGATTTCTAGTTTGCATAATCTAATCATTGATCCTGAAAATTTCTATAATAAAATTAGGGAAGTCACTTGCATAGTATGTTTCAAAATAGGATTTAATTCAAATACATTAAAGTTTTTTTAGGTTATCCAATTATGGATTTTAACACAATTAAAAATTGTTAATTTTATAATAATTATTTTAAAATTATATCTAAGCTACTGTGTTAACTGTGTATCCGATCGATAATGCAGTAAAACTAAACTCAAAATATTTTAGTATTTTTTAATATTATAAATATAATGATTTTTATTTTAAATAAATTATGTAATATATAAATTATTTAAACGTTTTATGTCATTCAGCATTAAATATGGCTTATTAATTCCATATGTGACATTAGCTCTTTTTCTTTTTATAAATATTTTTTGTGTCAATATTTAAGAGCCTGGTGTTAAAATAAATAAAAATTAGCAAACAAAATATTATTACGCATTACCCTCGTTGAAGTTTGCATTGGAAGAAGTGACAACGAAGTTACGAAGAAAGAAAGAAATGTAAAAAGAACCCTCATTGTTGAAATTACTTTTTAATTTGTTCTAACAGCATCATTTAAGAATACATCAAGGGAAACTAATTATTCAAATGGAAATTTATTTAATATCAAATAGTAAAGGGTGAAAGGGAAAGACAAAGACAATAATAATAGGCAATAGAATCACGCTGCTTGGGCAAAAATGACCCTGCAAGCATTTAAAACATGGCAACAAAAGCCAAAACAGTATAAAAATGTAGCAATGGTTAAGTTATTCTTAGAAGCTTTCAAAGTATTAGACATCTTTTTTAGAGCAATTTTTTCTGTGCGAGATTGATTGTAACTAGGAGTACTTTTGGTGGTTCAATTCGTGGAGGCTAATATTTATGGAGGGCTTAGAAGACACTCATAAATGAGTTACTATCTTGGTGGTCAAGGTCCAACCCTCATCCAATCCAATGAATCCAAATTAAATCAATTTTTTTTTTATTAATTGGAATCACTAGTTCAGTTCAATTCAGATTTAAAAATTATAAATTCAATAGCATTGTTTTGAATATCAAATTTGAACATGTTAAATTTAAACCAATTCAAATCAATCCAGATTCTGTAGTCAACTATTTTAGAATTTTTTTAATTTTTTATGTTCTGTAATTTATAATTTTCACTTTTAATATCATCCATTAATTTTCTTTTCTTTTATTATAAAACTATTTAATTCTTTTATTTTTTTCCCTTATTTTTTATTTTATTAGTTTATAAGGTGATCCAATAACCCGATTCAAATCTACCCGATCGTTCAAGTTGCCAATTTTTTTATATATAAAAACCAAAATTATTGATCTGTTTGAATAAAATATCTCCCATTACTCGATGAACTAGTTTTTTCTACATATAAAATTAAAAATTTGAATCTCTGATCACTTGCTTATGATCCGAGCCTATCACTACTCGTTGAGTTTTTTTTAGCAATTAGCTTACAGATCTTTATTTTAGAGACATTTAAATTACATTTTCCTATCTTTTAATTTTAAAAATTATGCTACAAAATAAATTAAAATATATTTCTTTGAAATTAAAACATCAACTAGTATTTTAGTTCATGGAATTTAGAAAAATAAGAATTTTATTTTTTATATAATTAAAATTTATAATAAATAAATATTTTAATATATATAAAATATATTATAATTAAAATTCATAAAAATAATTTATTTTGAACATATAAATTGTATTATAGATTTACGATAAACAATTATTGTGATACAAGGTTTTTATTCAATTATTGATATATATATATATATATATCTATATTTGGAATTCAATTTAAAATTAAAGATAAAATGATAAATTAAAAGAGACCAGCCACTAATAAAATGATAAATAATTAGACTTAATTGAAAATTTTTTCATCAAACGTTTTTTATTTTGTGAATTTTACCGTTCAAATTTTATTTTTATAGATTTTATCACCTAATTTATATTTGCGAATTTTACTACTTAAGTTTTTTTTCTTCATGAATTTTACCATCTATCTTTCAATATTTTGTAAATTTTACCATCTAAATTTTTAATTTTTGTGCATTTTAGCATCACATTAATAACAAAACAATGTAAAAATGTATTTTCTAGATTTTTATACATCGAGTGTAGTTATAATCGATATAAAAATTGAATTTCTACATTAGTTGTGATAATAATTGATGTATAAAATTGATTTTCTACATCAGTTATAATTAGAGCCGATATCAAAAGTCAAAATCATCTATATTTTGTTAACAATGGTAAAATGCACAAAAATTGAAAACTTGGATGATAAAATTTACAAAAATAAAACTTGGTGGTAAAATTTACAAAATAATAAAAATTGCGTGATAAAATTTGCTATTAAGCCAAACAATTATTATGATGCAAGGGTTTTATTTGTCATTGTTAAGAATTTCATTTATATTAAAAATAAAATTGTTAGAAAGAAGATTCTAAGTTTAACTCAAATCTACAAAACCGACTTGTAATGTTTATTCTCAATTGTATAATTTATCTCGATACCATCTTTAATTAATGTAAAACTTTCATATATTTTCTTTTGTCGATATCTATCTATCATGTGAGACTTTTAACACATTTCTTCATCTAAAAATGACCATAATTTCAATGAATTTTCCAATTAAAATAAACTAAAGAATAACATACATTCATCACCCATGAAATGAGAGGACGATGTATTTTAAAACTTAAAAAATGAATGACAGAGTAATTAAAATATTTTTTTAAGAAGGAAAAAAATAGCTTTTCTTTTTCTCTTTCAGAAAACGACTTTTTAATTAAAAATTTATATTTCAAAATTATAATAATTATGCAAGTTTTGAGACATCAAAGATCCATCTATGCATGATAAAATGCAAACTTATATATATGTCTTGAAAAATTAAAACCAAAACTTGAAATTGCTGATAAGTTCATTAAAATTAAAATATTTGTTGCTTTGTTGTGTTATGTAGTTGGGGCCAGAGAGAGGGACCAACCTTAATAGTAGTTAATAATAATGTGAGGCCTTCCAAGATTCTCTGGAGAAATCCTTGCAGCCAGTGCCAAAGGATCCACGTCTTTGAGAAAGAAGCAAACAAATAATGCTCGTCAGGGTGCTGGAGGACCACAGTGTAACTTGTCATATAAGTTTTAATAGGGTATGCTTCAGCTTGCAACAACAACAACAACAACAAGATATGTTGTGATTATTTCTCTGAAGCTTCTAAAACGCACTTGTCAATCTTTATGCCCCGTGAATGCCTTTCAACCCCCTTTCCCACTCACGTACCTTTCAAGGGTCAATGCTACCCCAAGTGCTGTACGCATGTGCTGGAATAAATAATGATGATGGCTAAAATTTATTTTGGCTTAGGTCTTTCAACTTTCATCAGTTAAATCACTGGTCTTGGATTTTTTACTTTAAAAACAATGATTTTAGTTCTTGTATATATTTTTTTAATATATGAATTTGATTTATGTGCACTGTCAATCTAAAAGACATATTTGGTTGGTTATATTTCCGTTTTCCTTCCTGCAGGGATCAAGAACTTGTCTGTAAAGTGTAAACAACAGCACACCATGTGCATATTTATATATTATATCGTCGCTGATTAAAAATAAAAATAAAAATAGTATGATTTGTCAGATACATACTTATTATAAAAGTTTAAAAAATTATTATACATGAACAACAGTATAAAAATTTATTACATTATGTAGTATTTATACTGTTTTTGCTTATATAGGGTGAATTTATTCTCCCTTTTATGAAACTTAAGCTATGTTTGGATAAAGTTAAGAAAGCTAGTACTTTTATGAATTTTAGTGTACAATTCTAAACTCCAATGCACAAAATAAAGAATGAAGAAGTGGATGTTCGGGTCTTTGTTTTCAGCATTCACACACAAGGAATCCTTTTATAGTTTTGGGACTCAACGTATGCTAAGAGACCGGCTAACAGGTTTTCAAGCATAAGCAAAATTTTTCCTTTGAGGGTAAAACTACTAACACTATCCCAAATAAAATTCATACGAACGAGAGTAATGGATGGAATTTACTAATTATAAAAAATAATAAAACCAATTTTTTTTTTTTAAAGTGTAGAAATTAATTATAATTTAAATCGAAATAAGATAACTAAAACACATTTTAGCCGTAATAATACACATCTACCTCCAAAGAAGCAAAGCTCACACTCCAAATTAATTGTGACAAGACTTGTATATATATAACCGTCAGTGCACATTTAGTTTTGAGTTTGGAAAGTCCAAACTATGGTTAGGGCAAATGTAAACTTCTGTCTTTTTAAGCTTAATTTCCTCTGAACCATTGATTTGAGGATTCCAACCACATTATTAATTAGCATGAGGCGTTTTCTCTTCCACCACAAACCCATTGTCCCAACTTGTCCATTTCAACTATCTTTTCAAATAGTAGTTCCGTTACATCAGAATTCAACACCAAATCCCCGCTAGTGTTTTTTTACATTTGCAAATTAAATGACATGCAGTTTCATCATTATTAAGCTCTACTTGATGTTAGCCATTGAGATTAACATATAATGTATCAAACATTGCGGCTATTAGAACGTAACATAGCAGAAAGTGAGACACTGAGGTATCAAGCACCTAAATCTATTGGATTAAGAAACATCGTTCAGAAAAGGGAGAAAAAAGAATTAAAGAGGTGGAGGGTAGGGTGAGTGATTCGGTATGAAAGATAAAAGAACAATTTGCACCGGTTGTAAAAAGAGATATTGCATGTGTTATGGTGGTGAGTGGTGACTTTAAGCTATATTTTTTTATTTAAGGAAATTACTGTTCTAGCCCCTAATGTGTACTCACCAACGACAAGTTTTCCGTCTACATAAAGAGTCACACTAGTCCTTTTAATTTGTCTCCTTGCCCTTTAGGTTGGGCCTCTCAAATAACATCCCAGCACAAGGTCCAAAATCGATATACTGTGCCTTATCTCTGGTAATTTGGTGCATGTTTTTCTGCCTAGTTTGGTATGCAAGAAAGAATAATAATAGAACACTGTCATGTTGCAAATTATTGACCAGTAGGGGTACTCAGTGGTTGGTTGTTGGCCAAGAGAAAGAAAGCATGGCGGCATAAACCGTATATCTCAGAGCAGCGTAGAAGGAGGAGAGAAAAGTATTTTTCGTACTTGAGCTTTTGGTACAAACACTGATCTTAATTATTGAATCCTAGGAGGAAAAGAAATCAGACTCTGTTATAATTTTCTTTGAAATAGATATGATGTATAAATTGTAATATATCTTACACAAGATATGATACACTGGTACTAATTAATCTTGATTAAATAAGAAAATGTGCAAATTAATCATATGAAAACTAATTAATTCTCAAAAGAGTTTAACATATTTTTTACTGAACCTAGGATATCCAAGATGAAAGCCAAAATACTAATCTTTTGAGGTAATTAATTTTATAGGTAAATATTAGTTTATTAGTATGTTAATTTTTGTTAATAGAGAGAATTAAATTTATAACTTTTTCTCTATTTTCTTAATCATCAAAATCATCTTATATAACCTTTTTTGAGGTACTTGTATCTATTTAAGGATGACTTTGTTGATAGATTTTTTTCATATACACAGGATTTAGATTTTTTCTATGCACAGTTTTAAAATCAAACCTTTAACAATAGACTTTAAAAAAACAAGATTATCTGTTAAATGATACATATACACTATGTTACTATGTTACTAGCTAGAGTCTTTTTAACATATTAGTATCGAAATGATTAAAGAAAATGTACAGAAGTGCTGCTGCTTCTTGAACAGTGCCACTTTCTAAATTAAAGTACATGACATGATATGAGGAGAATGGTAAAAACATAAGCAATAAAAAACGGGAATGTGCTTAGACCGAAACGGATAAAACTGAGCACTAGCAGAGTGGTTTGTGGGGTTGAGACAGAAACAGAAAAAATCTGAGCAAAGTGGTTTATTGGAATTGGGACAGCAACACATAAAGAGCAGAGAATGGTAAATACCGAGTATTTTCAACTGCTTCTGAAACCGAATGATATTTTTTATCAACCAAGGAAAGAGAAGTGTCAACAAAACATGTTGTTTTTGTGTGGGAAATGTGCTAGAATTGACTGTCAGGGATGAGAAGACTAGGTTTGGAAGTGAACGAAGGGGACACAGTAGTAGGAACAAGTGGGTGGTGTATGAGACAAGCACAACTTAAGTGGTTTTATTTGGTACATGTATAATCTTTTGAGTCCTTTACTTTGACAACAAAAAGTGGGGACACCCTATAATTTCCACACGTGAGAAGGTAATTCGTTGGATTTGAGAACCCTTATGTGGAGTGAAATCAAGGGGGTTCGATGTCATATTGAAGATTAAGCATGGCATGTGATTGTGCCTCTAACCGATTGATGTATTTTTTTTTTATATTTTATTGGTTTATTATCGACACTGTGGATACAAGCCTGGCACATGCATATTTGTAGTAGTTGCTGAGATGCTTCCCCCTCCAATGTTTTTTTATTTTATTTTATTTGATACTATCATAATTAGAATTTTAGTTCGATCGATCTTCAGTTATATTCTTTAAAAATTTTGATTTTTTTAACTAATTATGAAATTAAGTCTTAGTCGATTTTATTATATCTTTACAAGAGTGTATTTTACAAAATTTAATTTATCCTTTACCACAAATTTACAGCGTGTATTGTCAAGTGAAATATACTTATAAATCCTTCAATAGATCCTTCAACATCTATACATAAATAGTAATTTTTCTTCGGATCTTATTTCATAAAATTGAATTTGCAGAATAGGGCAATAGATTTCATTCCTTTACTAGTTTACTATAATTAAGGAACAATTAAAATTTATGCTCTGTGCTATTTTTAATTCATCTTTATCAGTTTTTTCGGTTTTTTCACTAAGTGGGGACCTTTTTTTTTTATTATTATCAAGTGGCCCGGGGTAAGTTTTAAAAAAATTACTGTTTGGAGGTAAGTCGTGCGACATGACATGACTTTTTTTTTTTAATTTTAATTTTTTTAAAAAAATTTGCACTCAAAAGTCGTAAATGTGGTTACAAGTCGTAACCACATTTACGACTTCTAAGCTATGTTTCATTTTTATTTTTTTTGTTTGTGATCAAAATATTCTGTCGCAAAAAGTGTTAACGACTAAAATAACAACCGAAATTAGCACGTGGCAGAATTCCAAAAAAGATTAGCATTATGCACAATCTAACTCTGATTCATCACACTCTCAAGGAAAGCAATCATGCTGTCGATTTCTTCCCCAAGTAGGTTTTTTTTTTTTTTTTACAAAATTAATTTTATGAAATTGATTTTGAAATAATGTGATTTATGTTTGAATATTTTATTTTAAAATTAAGTTAACATAAAATTCAGTGTAAAATTTTAAACTCAATGTAAAAGTTATTCAAAATTGTTTGACACATAATTAATTTTAAATTTTTCTTTAACATAAACTCAAATATATTTAAAATTAATTTTAAATTCAAAATCAATTATTTCTCTAAATCTGAAATCAAAATACACATGCAAACAAATTAATGATGGTCACGTCCTTAGACTTTGGGAAGTGCCTCCATATGGAACACTTCAGATTCTCCTAGCCGATGACATGGCCATCCAGCATATTCCTTTGTAATCTTTTGTTTATCCTTTTCCCTTTCTTAATTTGCCTACTTTACCAACAAAAAATAAAAATCTAACTCTGACTTGCAAGAAATAATTCGTAACATGCTCAATTGTAGCGTCTCCTAGTTTCCTTGCAATAAAAGTTGGTCGGTTGGTGTCAATTCAACATAAAGTCCATGTGCTTTTATCTTACTCTGCTACTATATACAAATAGCAATCAGATCAAGTTCTTAATTTCTTTACAAATTGTTTCTAAATTGTAATTAATTGCCTCAATGGAAGCTATGAATACAACATGAACGTGCTATGGAACGAAGAAGCTCGAGATGAGGAAACACTTTTCATTGTACACTAGAAAATCCATTCTAGAATACAATGAAAAATGCGGGAAACAATAATGAGAATGCAGGAAACAACAACCTCCATATGGCATTGTCAATGTTATCAAATCCAAAAAAGTTCCCAGCATTCTGATCGCTTCTGAACAAAGACCCATTTTATTTAGGCCTGTTTATGAAATTTCTATGCACAGCCACGGCTAAGGGGCCTTCTGTTTCACAACACCCTTTTGCTCTTCGCACCTCCATAATATTTTTGCAATTTTTTTACAGAAATACACTTCACAGAAATTAATTTTTGTAACATAAAACTATATGGAAAGTAGCTGTAAAATTGTACGGAAATCAATTTCAATTCTGTAGTTAATTTTCTATGTGTTTATTTTTTATTAAACAATTTAATAACTTTTATGAATTGAATAACTTGTTAAATAAAATACCTATATGAATGTATTAATTTAGTTGATTTTACACCTTAGTTTTTATTTGTTTTAAAAAATATTAATAGTTTAGTAATTTTTTTTGAATAAAATATGAGACAAAAATATTAAGCATATCAAAAACTGATGAAATAATACAAAATACCAAAGATGAGAAATAATACTAGATGAATCAATATCATAAAAAATAACACAACTAACGTAAAATATAATGAATTACGAGGGAAATAATAACTTAGTTTCATTTTCACTTATTTAATTTTTATTTGTACTAATTATAATTAAGTTTGGCCTCACCTAAACACTTCAAATTTGACAAAATGACGAAAATGGATTTTGAAAACCTCTAATTTTCTATTCCTCCCAAATAAAGAACAAATAGCTCTAGCTCTAAATTAAAATTTATGTCTACCAATTTCTTTTCTTTTCATTAAACTTAGGTATTGTTAACGGGGTATTATAAACATAATATGCACAACCATTTTGGATTATTGTTAGCGAGAGAACAATGCCATTTATCTAATATCTTTATGTTTGTTATTATTGTTCCCATTTAAATGAAGACAAGTTGTCCTGTCTTTGTGATTGTAAAACGGGTGGATAATTTGGGAGTTTTTTTTTTAAGACTTATTCTTTAACTCAATTTTTTTAGTTAGTAAACCAAGTCAGTTAACTTCCAGGTTTAGGGTTATATTGATTTGTTACACGTACAAATAGTTGCACATTCTAATTGAAGAACAAAGTTATTTTTTAATGAGATTTCATTTTTCTTCTTCAGTATTATGTAGTCTGACTTCTCTCTACTGGTATGAGAATGTGTATATGATATAATAGTAGGAAATTTCAGCCTGTTTTTGTTATTCTTTATTTGAAGTTTTTGCTACTCTATTCCCTTGAGACTTGGACATGGAATATCAATTCAGACTATGTTTCCTACACCATAATAATAATCTAGGGTTAACTCCTTATCTGCCAAACACTCAAATGTTGACCACAACTTTAATTCCAAGTTTTGTGCTGTGAAAATAACCCTTAACTATCGCCACGAACAAGCTTGTCTTCGTCGATGGCAGCATTCTTGCAATGCTCCATGAAAGATTGATCCAACTTATCATTCATGGCTTCACAACAACAACATCGTTGCATTTGGAATCTTAACTCTATATCCATAAAAATCATACCCAGTGGTGTGACATACTTCTCCACTATTAATTGTTGACATTTGGAAAGATTTTTAATAATGCTTTCAACAACACACAATGGACCTTGTGTTTCTCAGTTGAAAAGGAATCTTTTTAACTACTCTCAGGGTTCTTTGATTGTGAACCAATACTTCATGAAACTCAAAACCATTACGAAGGAAGCAATTGAATGCAAGTTGATACACACATATGCACATGTAGTGGGGTTCAATTTATCATTTCCTTATGCTTAATGGTAGTTACAAAAAAAAAAGAGTGATTTTGTTAACAAATCCTCTACCCTCCATTAATTGGGTTTTTCTCCGTGATGGTTTAAAAAGAAAAACAAAAAGAGAAGCCTTTGCATTAGAAAGATCACCCATTTTGTGCATATTGTCGAGTTTTTTGAAGCACAAAGGAAAGATCTTCAAACTCACATGGGTATTCCCTTGGATACAAGAAAGGTGAGAATTCACAATAGTCCCCATTGGTCAATCAAGTAAACGCAGTGTGCCACTTCCATGCTTCTACTAATGAACTAGGCTTGGACATTCATCAATATTAACAATTATCAACTATACTCAAGCATTTAAAAATTAAATTTGCTTTTAAATATATTTGATTAGGAGACAAAATATCCATAAACTTAATATTAACAATCAGTGAAAAATTAGTCAAAATCAAGTAACAATCGGTATTTTGGTAAGAAAAAGAGAGTAAGAATCAGTATTAGCGAATAAGTCTAATCTAGTTTTCAAAAGTGTTTTTAATTATTTATTAGGGAGCAAGTCTAAACTAATTATGTTTACATATGAATTATTTAACATATGAATTCTAAACTAATTAATTCCAATGCATCATTTAAAATTTAAAATAAATAAAATTTCAAAGATGGTAGTATTTACATATGAATTATTTAACACGATTAATGTTGAAAATAAAGTAAAAATAATAATGCACGCCATCGCGGGACTCATTAAAAAAGCACCTAAACCTTCAAAATAAAAATCCCTCCATTTTCCCTTTCAGTCTTCTGTGCTGATTCCATTTCCTTCTTTCCCAAACCCATAAACCCTAGCAAGCAAGAGCCACCATCACCATGGAGTGGAACCCTCAGACCCTCCAATTCCTCTCCGAATGCTTCCTCCACACTCTCTCCCCCTCGCCGGAGCCCCGCCGCCGCGCCGAGTCCTCCCTCGCCGAGGCCGCCGACCGCCCCAACTATGCCCTCGCCGTCCTCCGCCTTGTCGCCGAGCCCTCCATCGACGACCAGATCCGCCAGGCCGCCGCCGTCAACTTCAAGAACCACCTCCGCCTCCGCTGGGCCTCCGACGACTCCCCTGTCCCCGACCCCGAGAAGGACCAGATCAAAACCTTAATCGTCCCCCTCATGCTCTCCGCCTCCCCCAAAATCCAATCTCAGCTCAGCGAAGCCCTTGCCCTAATCGGTCACCACGATTTCCCCAAATCCTGGCCCTCTCTCCTCCCCGAACTCATCGCAAATCTCCAAAAGGCCTCCCATTCCTCCGATTACGCCTCCATTAACGGTATTCTCGGCACTGCTAATTCTATTTTCAAGAAATTTAGGTTTCAGTATAAAACCAATGATCTATTGCTCGACTTAAAGTACTGTCTCGACAACTTCGCCGCTCCTTTGTTAGAGATTTTCCTCAAGACGGCGTCGCTGATCGACGCCGGCGCTGCTAACCTGCGCCCGCTCTTCGAGTCGCAGAGGCTGTGCTGCAGGATATTCTACTCGTTGAATTTTCAGGAGCTGCCTGAGTTTTTCGAGGATCACATGAAAGAGTGGATGGGTGAGTTCAGGAAGTATCTCACCACTAGCTATCCTGCTCTTGAGAGCAGTGGTGCCGATGGTGTTGCGCTTGTCGATGAGCTCAGGGCCGCAGTTTGCGAGAATATTAACCTCTACATGGAGAAGAATGAGGAGGAGTTTCAGGGATTCTTGAATGATTTCGCTCTTGCGGTGTGGACTTTGCTTGGGAATGTGTCGCAGTCGTCCAGCCGGGACCGGCTTGCGATTACCGCGATTAAGTTTTTGACCACGGTTAGTACTAGCGTGCACCATACTTTGTTCGCGAGTGATGGGGTGATACCGCAGATTTGTCAGTGTATTGTGATACCGAATGTGAGGTTGAGGGAGGATGATGAGGAGCTGTTTGAGATGAATTACATTGAGTTTATTAGGAGGGATATGGAGGGGAGTGATCTTGATACTAGGAGGAGGATTGCTTGTGAGTTGCTCAAGGGTATTGCGATGTATTATGGGGATGCTGTGAAAAGCATTGTTTCTTCGCAGATACAGAGTTTGTTGAGTTTGTATGCTGCTAACCCTGGGGCGAATTGGAAAGACAAGGATTGTGCTATTTACTTGGTGGTTTCTCTTGCAACCAAGAAGGCTGGGGCTAGTGTTGTCTCCACGGAACTCGTTGATGTTCAGAGCTTTTTTGAGTCTGTGATTGTTCCTGAGCTGCAAAGTGCTGATGTGAATGGGTATCCTATGCTCAAGGCAGGTGCACTCAAATTTTTTACTATGTTCCGGACGCAAATTTCAAAGCCTGTGGCATTGAAATTTTTTCCCGATTTGGTTCGATTTCTTGCTGCCGAGTCGAATGTTGTTCATTCTTATGCTGCAAGCTGTATTGAAAAGCTCCTATTGGTGAAGGATGAAGGGGGTGGAGCACGTTATACTTCAGCTGATATCAATCCAATTTTCCCCGTGCTGATGAACAATCTTTTCAATTCCTTTAAGCTCCCAGAATCTGAAGAGAATCAATATGTAATGAAATGTATTATGAGGGTTCTTTCTGTTGCAGATATATCTGTTGATGTTGCACGAGTTTGTGTCGAAGGGTTGGGCTCTCTTCTTACTGAAGTTTGCAAAAATCCAAAAAACCCTATATTCAATCACTATCTCTTTGAGTCGGTAGCCATTCTTGTGAGGCGGGCTTGTGAGAGGGACCCATCTCTTGTATCTGTTTTTGAAGCAAGCCTTTTTCCTAGGCTTGAAATAATATTGACCAATGATGTGACTGAGTTTTTACCATACACGTTTCAGTTGCTTGCTCAGCTTGTTGAGTTAAACAGGCCACCCATCCCACCCATCTACATGCAGATATTTGAGCTTCTATTGTCACCTGAAACATGGAAAAGATCCTCTAATGTTCCTGCACTTGTGCGTCTGCTCCAGGCCTTCCTTCAAAAGGCACCGAATGAGATCACCCAAGGGGATAGGTTGACCAAAGTGCTTGGAATATTTGACACACTAATCCAAGCTTCAAGCACATCTGAACAAGGATTTTATGTGCTAAACACTGTCATTGAAAGTCTTGAGTATAATGCTATTAAACCATATATTTCTCACATTTGGGCTGCACTTTTCAGAGAGCTCCAGAAAAGGCGGACAGTAAAGCTCATCAAGTCTCTCTTGATATTTATATCTCTCTTCCTGATTAAGCATGGTGCTGCAAATGTTGTTGATACTATGAACAGTGTCCAGCCTGATATTTTTGTTGTGATTTTGAATCAGTTCTGGATTCCTAATCTTAAGCTGATTACAGGAGCTATAGAGCTCAAATTGACTGCAGTTGCTTCAACCAGACTCGTATGTGAGTCTCCAGTTCTTTTGGATCCTGCAGCTTCTGTGTCCTGGGGTAAGATGGTGGACAGCATAGTCACACTCCTTTCTCGGCCAGAAGAGGATAGAGTTCAGGAGGAACCTGACATGCCAGATATAACAGAAAATGCGGGTTATAGCACCACCTTTGTTCTTCTTTACAATGCTGGAAAGAAAGAAGAAGACCCACTTAAAGATATAAGAGATCCCAAGGAGTTTTTTGTGGCATCATTGTCCCGACTTTCTGCACTTTCCCCTGGGAGGTATCCTAAGGTCATCAGTGAAAATGTTGATCCTGCAAATCAAGCAGCATTGCTTCAGCTTTGCAACACTTATAATCTGTCAATAGTTTGAGTAAGTTACTTTCTCCTTTTATCTGTATTATTATTCTGTATTCATCAGAGTTCTTTTGGCTAAAATACCAATCTAGCTTTATGTATGCTTGACCCTTTTTAGAGTGGAATTTGGCTTCTTTGTTATTGCTATATTTTTGCTGCTTTCATTGGTAACAAACATAGAGGTGGGCAGTTTGTACAGTTTTTTTTAATCATCAATATATTTGTTATGCCGCCTTCTAAGGATCGAAATTCACAATAATGGGGTATATGTAACTCTGGAAGCTATGGGGTCATTCTTGGTACATTTCTCTCTCTTGGGTTGGTAGAACACTAATGCTTTGTTTGGATAAGGAATGAAATAGAGAGGAAAAAAATGGGAAGGGTAGAAATATAGTGAAAAAGATATATTGTTTGGATGGTGAATAGAAATTGGAAGGAAAGAACTTGAGTGGAAATTGTTTGGAGGAATTCTTTTCTGCTTTTTTGGGTGAGTGGAAATAAATTATATATAAAAATACTTTATATTAATTAAAAAATGTCATTTTGATATATTATATTTTTCTTGGTATACAATTATTTATTATTTTTAAATATTTATATTAGAAATACTTAAACAAACAAAATGAAAAAGAGAGAGATCATGTTCCTCCCATTTCATTCCAATTTAGAAAGTACTAGTATTTTCTAGTAGGTGCCCCACGGAAATAGCTTCTCTCCATTTTAGCCTTCCAAACAACGGTGAAAATTTAGTATTTCTATCCTATGTCCCTCTTTCCTATTTATTTCAACTCTATTCACACCCAAACAAACAAGGGGTAATTACCATGTTGCTGTAAAAAATGTTACTTTATTGGAGATTTAACAAAAAACACTTGCTGGAAACTTTTTAATTGATGTCAACATGAAAGATTGGAATGTGGACCTTATTACAGTAGCCCAGCATTTTCTGTAATGCTCATCATTGACTTTCATAGTATGCAATTATTGTGGTTTGTTAATTCCTCAATCTCTAAGGCAGCTGTATTTTGCTATACCTAAAACACACGAACAAGCTCCATATGGTTCTTTGTGCTTTCTCATTCTTTTTGTTTAACCATGTGCTTTTTTTTTTTTTGATCAGCAAAGATAATATATATATATATATAATATAAAAGAAGAATAATCAATCTTTTTATTTCTTCACTGGTTGAAAAGTTGTTTTCTACCATCCATGGATTGTTTATGGGATACTGAATGTTTTATGAACTGTTGTTTTTCAGGAAATATTTTATTTTATTTTTATGTACTTATCACCCAAATGTTATATTTGTTTTCTATTTCAAAGTTTTTAATTGGAAATTGTTTTCATTGATTCCTACAATCTTTTGAAAACAAAAATGAAATGAAAACAAGGTGATATGTTTGTAATTGAAAGTGGAATTTTAAAATGCAAACAGAAACATTTTCTCAAATCAGTCTCTCAGCATGAGGACTATTCTGCTGTTGATATCAGAATGACAGGAAATGTTTTCTCTGGTGCTGTGTGCAGCCGTCTTGTATTTTTGTAATTTTGTTATACTTTTTCACCCAATTTAGACAAACTTCTTCACAAACACTTTTAGGAAAATAAATAGGAAAGTAATTTAATCAAACTTTTCTCATATGTTAATAAAACCAAGTTATGGACTTTAACTTTTAGAGAAGTTGTATGAAAGAACTTTTAGAAAACTTCAGGTGTATAACTTGTGAAAATTCATTTTTTTTCTTCTGACGAGTTTATTTTATCTAATTTTGGCCTTGTTTGGTCATGATTAATGAGTCAAACGAGTGATTTGTCTTATGAGGTATTCATCATACTTCTCAGGATTGAATGCTGGAATACAATGAGCAATTACTGTCCGGGTCCTCAGCCTTCTTCAACATTTATGAGCTAGCTAAAGGTACTTCTTGCATCGAAACAAAGGTTTTAGCTGCTATTATCATTTTTGTCAGGGCCATGAATGCTGAACTGAATTTCCTGTTAGTTCCATTTTGAATACTGTAAGCATGTGTTTTGAAGTGCGATTTTGTTCTGTTGGGATCTCTGTAAATTTTTTTCATGCTTCCCATTCCCGTTTTCCTGCTGTTTCACCTGTTTCAGCATGCATGCCTGTGAGCAAATTGTAATGCATATCTGCGGTGCGGTCATTTGTGTAAACTTTTGCATATCAAAGTAAATTTTATATCAATGCATATTATTTTTCACGGTTTCACTTCAATTCGTCGCATTTTAAATGACAGAAGGGGTGATAATACTGATTATACTCAATTTCAATGTGATTAAGAATGAGTATTTTAATTTTTTTAAAACAATGAGACACGGGAAAAATGATAATGCTTTTGCATTTTATTTTTTCGTATCTCACTGCAGAACCAAATCCTTCAATTCATTTGAAAGTGTGTTTAACAGCTGGTGAGTGTTTAATTAAAATCGTTTTCACACTTAATTGAAAACGTATTTTAATCAATGAAACCAACTTTCTATAAAAAAATAATAATAAATCAATGAAAGCAACTCATAAGTGAATTGTAAAATGTGTTTTTTAGGTCTCTTAAATTTTTGTCTAAATTAGTTTTAGTACTGATTTCGATCCTTGTATTACCTGAAATATGGTAGATTTGGCCTTTTGTTAGGTCAAAATGAAGTATAGGGTTAGAAGAAATATGGTTGATTTGGTCTCGTAAATTTTGAACACAATAGAGGTTTTGAATTTTGATGCTTGTATTTTTATGAAATATGGTCGATTTGGTCCTTTGTTAGATCAAAATGAAGTATAGGATAAGAAGAAATTTATCACATTTCATAAATACAACAAATAAAATCATTTTTAAAATGTAGGAACCAAAGCTAATTTTGATCAAATTTATTCAATAAATAATCAGTCGAAAGTTGGTTATCATTCAACTCATAACATGAGCTTTGGATGTACATGTTTTCAACTGCATTAAAATATTCACATATAATAATATGCACTCGTGGTAAATTATTATATGGTCTAAATTCACCATATTTATGGTTCCAAACCATCTTGAATTGATACATTTAAATTTTTTAATTTATAAGAGTTAATAAAATTAAACTACGTATTATGTGGTTATTAATCATTAAAATGAATTTTGTAAAAAAAAGTTCTCACGTTACCTTAGCTTGAAAATATAATCAAACTCCACTATATATATATAGTTGTATATATATATATATATATATATATATATATATATATATATAAGAAAACTTCACTATAGGAATAAGATTGAAAAGGCAAGGATTTATAACACTTATACACCTTGTTATTAATTAAATTAGACTCTCTTGATAAATAATAATCTATCTTATATTTACTTTTTAAATGATCTTAATAATTGAGATGCATCATGCAAATTCTTGTATTTCATCCTAGTTTATGTGCTCTCTTAAAAGTTAAAACTCACGGTACTTGATATGTCTATTTATTTACATAAAAGGAGCAACATAGAAACTCAGCCTATATTTGTTAGAAATGCTAATTCGATATGTGCTTTAATAGGAAACTTATTGCAAATTTTATTCTACATTAATGTGTTCACATTAAGCTATGCTCGACAACACATTCAACTAGTTTTTAATTTTTTTTATTAGCTAAAAAACTCATTTGACTATTCAGTAAACAAGTTTTTTTAGTAGTTTCTAGCATTTTTTGAAACGTTGCTTGAAGTAACATTTTTTAAAACGCTAACTTCTAACTTTTTATATTTTTTTTCACTTTTATCCTCAACATATTTATTCATTTTTCTTGTTACATTTTTTAAATAAATCATGATATTACTATTTTTTAGTCATTTTGCATTTTTCAGTTTAACAACTAGCTTTATCGAATATTTTTAATTTAATAAGTTAGCTTTTCTACTTCCAACTAATTTTTCAGCTTCCAGCTAGCTTATCAGGTAGTTTTGCCGAAGACAGCCTAAACAAATCTTATTTTTAAATGAGCCACACAAAAAATAGAGCTGGACCTTTAATACATTTGACCTTCTATTAGATTAGATATAATAGTGAGTTTTGCTAGGCTTTACAAAAAATCCGACAATATCTCAACACCTGAGGAGGAGGATTTCCTCCATAGGAGTACAAAAAGGATTAAGGAAGCTTCTAAAGCCTACATCGAAGGATCTTCCATATCTTTTGCAAATAAGTTATTGGAATTGGTTGGAGGAGGAGAAAAACCAATGGAGTTGGAAGAAAGCGTGAATAAGGACGTGATGGAGAAGTACCAAAGGAAGGAGATGGAGACCAGAAGTTAGATGGGCCAGCGGTCCCTTTATCTGATGTGGAACTCTTGAGATGGTCATCCCCATAGTTAAGCAAGCTAATGGTGAATGTTTCTGGCAGGCGTGTCAATTTTCAAATTATTGAATCGAAAATCCAAAGAGACTGGGCATGCATAGGGAAGATCCAAATTATTGACCTCCATGATGGGTACTATCAAGTAGTATTGAACAATCAGGACGATTATAATTTTGTGTTCTTTGAAGGCCCTTGGATGGTGGCAGATCACTATCCTCTAGTGTAAAGACGAAGACTTTTTTCTCTAGATGAGCGCAAAGCAAGCCAAAAATGTTATTGTTTGGATAAGATTTTAGAGACTTCTGATCGAGCTCTAGAACGATATTTTGCTTAAATGTATTGGTTCTAGTTTGGGAAAATTCCTTAAGATTGATAAACTGATGTCAATACAATCAAGAGGAAAATTTGTTTGCATCTGTGTGGAGTTGGATTTAGAGAAACCTCTGGAGACTCACATCTATGTTGAAAGACATAAATTGTTGGTTGGATATGACGGCCTCCATTTGATATGCTTTAAGTGTGGACGTTTCGAGCACAAGAGGGATCACTTTGTTGAATTACAAATGATGACGACGGAGGATCAAAATGCTACATGAAAGGAACTTATCAACGACAATTCAGATCGATCTAGCCAACCAATGCCAAGGGCTGATGTAAGCCCTAACAAAGCAATATCTGGTGAAATTAATGCAAATGATGGAAATAATGATGAAGAGAGCCTTTTTGGTGTTTGGATGATTGCGCAACGAAATTCGAAGATAAAAAAGGGAATGTTAACATTAAAAAGGAAAAGAATCTTAAGGAGGGAGTTACTAGAATAAAGTAGGGGAAAATTACTGTTATTTCAGGAAAGAATGGAGGATCGGGGTTCATATTTGATGCTATATCAATTAATGAGATTCCACCATGAAAAATAAGATCGTGAATGTTAATAATTCAAAAAGTGGGGTCATTTTTGGAACTATTGAAGGCTCGTCGTCGAAGGTAGCATGAGAGCCTAAATCTTGAAGTGATGAAGTTTACACTAAACATAATAAAGGTGCACTTATCCCAAATTTGACTGCTCAAATGGCGAAGGTGAATATTAGCAAAGATGACAAGGTTTCTCATGTTAAAATCCAAACCACTTTGGGTGGGAAAAATCCTTAAAGGGGAAAGCAAACTTCAAGAAGACAACTACTCCTAAAATTAAGTATAAGGAGAAAGCAGATGTTGAGATAGTGGCTAGTTCGAAGCTGAAGTTCTTAAAAAATGAAGTGAATGAAGTCTCGAAGAAGGACGAAAGCTTGCTTCTGCTTAATATGAACATCCTTACGACAGAAAACAAGGGGTATGAAGAACCTTTTGTTCACATGCATGTGGACCAGAAGGTTGTGAAATTTGTAGCGTGTAGACGTCAGTTTGAAGAGGATTCAAAATTATCCATGGCCGAGTCTCACCACCCTATGGACATTAGTAGTACGGTCTTGATGGAGAATGAAGATTCAAATGGAGAAAATGACAGTAAATTGCCAAATCAACCCATTAATTCCTTATGAATATTATAACTTGGAATTGTCATGGCACGACTCAAGAGGATTTTGTGTTTTGATTAAGGACTTGATGAAGTATCATAATTTATCTTTTCTCATTTTGTTGGAAACTCACAAGTGGTGATAGAGCTGCAAGTATCATTCGTAAGTTTGGGCTTCACGACTCCTTTATGCAAGATGTTATAGGTCATTCGAGAGGCATATATTGTGTATGGAAACTAGATGATTGGACGATGAAAGTTCTTAGGAACACGACCCAATTGGTCCATATGAAGGTCAAATGGAGAAGTACAAGTGAGTGGTAGCTCTCTGCAGTTTATAGGGCTCCACAGTTGGCTAGAAGACAAACTCTATGGGATAAGTTTAATGATACTAGTAGTGATTTGCATGGAGGTTGGGTAGTGATTAGAGATTTTAACCGTACTCTCTTCCCTTGAGAGTATTGGAGGAGTTAGGCATCGTGGTCATCATGATATGAATTAGTTTTGAGATTTTGTAAAGAATGGAAACTTGATTGACATGGGTTTCCCTAAGGAAAAGGTGACTTGGAGGAATGGTAAAATAGGGGTCAATCTTGATAGTTGTCAAAGTTGTGACAATATTATTGTGGCTCAATAGATTTTTCACTCTAATAGAAACAAGGAGATGAAAGGATGGATGATGATCAAAATTGACTTCTAGAAAGCTTATGATATGCTTAATTGGGATTTTGTTTGTGATACCTTGTATGATGTGGGCATTCTTGAGAATATTGTGGAGTTGATCTGAGACTGTATTTCGTCTTCATCCATGAAGGTTTTGTGCAACAGGGATAATTTAGAAGATTTACTCCCTCTAGAGGTATTCATTAGGGAGATATGCTTTCTCCTTATCTCTTTGTAATATGCATAGAGAGGCTTTTTCAATTAATTAATCTAGTTGTGATCCAGGGAACATGGAAACCTATTTCTTTGAGTAGATATGACTCTCTCATTTCTTATTTGGTATTTACGAATGATCTTATTCTTTCTGTGGAAGCTTCGTTAGAGTAGGTAATGTTGATTAAAAATATTATGAAGCTTTTTTGCAGAACCTTTGGCTAGAAAATTAATTTGGACAAATCTTGCATGTTTTTCTTTCTAAAAATGTGGGAGTACCTCAATGGAATTAGTTGAAAGCAAAAATTGGTCCACAGTACGAAAGATCTTGGCAATTATTTTGGAATCCTTATTTTCTGTAATAGGGCTTCTAGAGGAACTTTTAACTTCATTACAATAAAGTTGACTAGAGACTAAATGCTTGGAAGGCTAGAACTCTATCCTTCTTCGGAAGAGTAACTTTAGCTAAGTCTATCATTCAAGCATTGCCTACATATGTGATGCAGTCCACCTTGCTTTCAGTGTTAGTTTGTGAGGATATTGACAAAGCTTACAATAGATTTATATGAGGAGATTCAACTGAAGCTAGGAGAATCCACCTTATTGTTCGGAATACTGTGTGCACTCCCAAGTTTAAAAGAGGTTTTGGCTTTAGACGTACCTATGATGTCAATAAGACATACATGTTGCGAGCTAATTTGAGGTTTTGTGAGTGGGATCCTCCTTTATGGTCCTCGATCATAAGAAACAAATATGGCTGTGGTCAAAACATTGTTCCTTCTATAAAGTTTAATAGGTATCATAGCAACTTTTGGAAGGGTTTGCACTCAACGTGGGACCTTTTTTTTTTTTATATAAACAACTTCTGCAGGTTGGGTAATGTATCTTCCGAGAATGTGAATGATAAGGTCATTTGAAAAGGTTCTCCAGATGGAACTTTGTCACTTAAATTGGCTTATAATATTTTCTATAATTTGGAGATGGTTTCTGAGGTGAGATTGTTTAACATGCATCGTTGGGAAAGGCCAAAATGGTTTTGAACTTTCTTCTAAAGATTAGTCACTAGACTATGCTAACAAATGTGAGGAGGAAACATTTTGGTATTAGTGAGAACAACTTGTGTCAAGTGTGTCAAAATGAAGTAGAAACTATTTTTCATCTGTTTAGGCGCATCTAGCATGTTGATTTTGCAGTTCTTTATGTACTCAAATAATAATCAATTTTTATATTCGTGATGATTGGAAAGGGTGGCTGGAGGTTAACCTAGGTTTGAGACTTTTTGAGAGAAAAAAGTTTAAATTGGAGCATGTTGTTGGATCTATTTTGAATTTGATTTGATGGAGGAGGAATAGGTACATATTATGCACTGAGTTTTGGTCCCATTTTAATGTTATTCATAAAGCTTGTAATTCAGTACAAGCTTACAAGTCCAACAAGGTGTCATTCTAGACTCTCCCCCAGCAGATTTGTTCTAGCTCGGGTCTTGACGAAACCTATTGGATAGTGCCAAAGGAGGCACAAGTCGCCCTAAATTGTGAACTTTGTTTTTGGTTTTCAAGCTCAGTCGAGAGGAGGTTTTGTCCTATACGGGGAACTTAAGGTTATTCTTCATGGCATCAAACTTGCTTGGAAAAGAGGGTTATGCTCAATTCATATTGACTCAAACTTAGTTGAGGCTATTGAAGCACTAGAGGGTAATTGTGATCGTCTTTATCCTCATTACGAGCTAATTCAAGAGATCCATTTGGTGCATGAGAGATCAAAGGGTGTAACTTTGAATCATATTCCTAGAGATGCCAATCAGGTAGCAAATATGATGGCTAAAAGGGCCTTGGGTCTGCCATCTAAATATTAAGAATTTGTTTGTATTCCTACTGTCTTAGTTGATGTTGTAGGGATCGATAGTGCCACTATGATTACTTTTGAGGACTTTTAATCCTCTATTTTTCACCAAAAAAATATATTAAACAAATGCTCTTTTTGGTAAATTTTAGCCTCCAAACCCAAGTGACGTGTAGGACCTATTTAACAAATGGGATAATTTTTTAAAGCTTATTACATTTTGGTATACTACCCATTTTTTGTTAGAAAATAATCTTAATTTTTTATTTGGTATGATCAAGTCCTTTCAACAACATCCCTCTATTTAATTTGAAATCTCTTCAAGAAACACACTGACTCGTTTTAAATCTTCTTTTGCTATAAACTCTTCAATCAAATTGTGAAAATTTATCCAAAATAATAATAAAAAAGGCTTAAATATGTTTTTCCCTACATGAGATATACCTATTTTTCAAATTGTTACTTATTAATTGTTTTTATTTTGTTACATGATGTTCATTTTTTTGGCTTTTGTACCTACCGTTAGTGTATGTTCATTAAGTGATGACATGACGAATAGAGTGTCACATCATCTCTGTCACATCATTGCGTGTTAGCCAATAATGGATTTTGGTTTTTTTTTATTGTTAGTATCTGCTAAGTCGACCCCAACTTCATATCTGAGTGGGTGTTTCTTCTTTGTCTAATTTTGATCAAAATTTGTAAATAGAGATGGCACGCCTCCGACATTGGGCAGGTTCTCATTTGGCTCCACCATTGCGCCACCTGGGCAAAGTGCTGTCGTCGCCTGTCGCATGCATGATTTGTACATGGAGATCTCATTCCACTTTGAGATCTTTGTGTTGGCAAAATTGTTCTCTTTGACACCTAGAAAATATGGATGCGCGACAAGAACCTTCATGCTGACACAATCCTCGTCGACTTCGAAGGCCTCAAAAACCACTGCATCTACCAGAGCTTCCTCTTCCTCGACGATGGCGGCGTCATCACCAGCATCCTTATCGGCTTCCTCCTCGTGCTCAATCGTGACAATAAGAAAATCTTCGACGTGTTTAAGAACTCTGGACAAGGCGGGGTTTTGCTCATAGAGCAGTGTGTACCGATCAGGGATGGATGTAACAAAAGCATAACTTGTTGGAAGAACCAATTGGAGAAAACAAGAGTAGATGGAAAATGTTGGAGAGTGGAAAAGGTTTACGAAGTGCATAACGTGGTTTTCTTCGTCCTTTAGATTCTTGTTGGCCTCATGATTAGTTCTTTACTCTGGTGTGAATAGTTGTTTGTTTGTCTTTGTCTTTAATATTGATTGACATGACAATGATGTGGTAGTGATGACATAACAGTGGCTATCACGTCGTCACTTAACAGACTAACACTAACGATAGGTACCAAAGTCCAAAAACTAAAAACGTCAGATAGCAAAATAAAAAATATAATAAGTAGCAATCTTAAAAAAATGTATATTAGGAACAACATATTTAAGTCTAGAAAAACTACAAAATTTCCCCTTTGAAATCCTTTTTTTAAAAAAAAAAAATCCATGAAATTTCTACTAAAGTTTTAGGTTCTCAATCTTTCAATTTATTTAACATTTCAAACTCATCCTAAATTCACAATCATTTTATTATAAAATAGAGATTAAAGTGTTTAAGTAAAGGAAACCAATATATTGTAACAATTTAAAGACTAGAGACTAAATTCGAGAAAAAAAGTTTAGGCAGCTAATATTGTACGTTGATTATAATAAAAGAATAAAAATCTAGTTAAAGTTTTAAATTTTTATTTAATAATTTGGCCTTAGCTTATCCTGTAAGAGCATGTTTAAAATCACATAAATTTCAGAGAATAATATTTTTCTTACCCCTTACAAAAAATTTAAACTAAACAAGCAATATAAGTGGGCTTTTCGGCCATAACCTTCTGAACTAGAGTTTGATGGGTTGGGCCTCTACTCATTGATAGAACTATGCATGAAATCAATCTCTTTATTTTTTTGGGAAGGTGAATGAAATCAATCTATATTGAAATGAGTTAAGAATTGCAAAAGATAAAAAAAAAATAAAATTATGTGCACTTTAGATGCACATACGAATTCTAAAAAAAATCCAAATCAAAATAAAATAATTATCAAAAATAAGAAGAAAAAATTCCATGGATAAAAATATCAAATTACAAAATTAACATTCTTGTTCATTATAATATAAACTTTTTAATCTTATTGTTCAAAAAGACAATGATATATTTAAATCGACATCGTAATCCTAATCTAAACTCTCTCTTTTCTTTTTACCAAAAAAAATAGACATCATCCTCATATCTATATCAATCTAGATAATAACATGCTTATTCATTTATTTCATATGTATATATATCTTCGCTAAGTGGCGGATCTAGGATCGTAGGTTATATATATATCTTCACTAAGTGGCGGATCTAGGATCCTAGGTTAGTGGAGGTAAATAAATAATGGATTCAAATAGTGAGTTTAAATATATAAAATTAAAGAGTATAAAATATGAAAATATAAAAATATGAGAATAGTGAGTTCAAATATATAAAATTAGAGGGGATAAAATATAAAAATATTAAATAATTATATGTAATTTTTTAAAGTGAGAGGTGCATGTGTACACCCTCACACATGAATAGATCCGCCAGTGTCTTGTCTTCACTCTTTCATGTTTCTACCTTTTGAATTTTAAATTTTTTTTTTGTTATTCTTAATTTATAAATAAATAGTAATTAGAAATACATTGTTCTTTAACAAATTAAAAAAACATCATCTAATTATATATTAAAATTAAAAATTAAATAAAATTACAGAAACGTGTAGTATTTATTTTTCCATTTATTTGAAAAATATATTATCTTTTAAACTTTTACATATCCAACGTTCTCTTTTGATTTTTTCATGTCATATATATATTTAATTTAGAAATTAATTTTACATAAAAAATAATATAATTTTATAGGCTACAAGCATATAAAAAAAAAGCCAAGAAGCATATTCACAACATAAATAAAATTTTAATAAATTTAAATTAAATGAAGTAATAAATTGAAAAAAAATCATATGAAAACTTTAATATGAAATTATTTATCATATAT
>PYAF01001524.1:838527-867444 GCA_007407185.1 Glycine tomentella
CTTTTTTTTTTTTTTTTGGTGAAGTGAAGGTTCACGTGTAGTTATGATGGAATCTTGGTTAATTTTTTTGTAGGCGGAACAAGACACTGATGAGGTTTATGCTTGCATCGCTTTGCTTCCAGAATCAGATGTGAGAATATATGTGTCTCCTATCCTTTTATGGTTTAGTCTTGTCCATCTCTTTTGTTATTGAGTCACATTTTCTTAATAGATTTCCCCCTCATTATTGGTCTGCTTCTGTCTCATTCTGCTTTATTATTAGAATAAAAAAAAAAACTTCGTGCCAAAGAAATAGATTTTAAGTTGAAAAATTAACTGGGGTTAACACTTTTAAGCTTAACAGTTTTTTGAAATAATCTGTTTTTTTGTTTGTGTGGTTTATACAGCAAACTGAGCCTACAAATCCTGATCCAAATGTTTCTGAGGCCCCAAAACAGAAGTTTCACTCATTTTGCAAGATATTAACCGCCTCTGATACTAGCACACATGGAGGATTTTCAGTTTTGCGGAAGCATGCTACTGAGTGCCTGCCTGCATTGGTATTTAGCCCTTTTGAGTTTCCTTTAACTGAGACTGAATGAGTGAATGTAGAGGTCTGATAATAATAATAATAAAAAGAAATCAATTTTTCCTGAATTTTAAATGTTTATGTATTTATATATTGTAGGACATGGCTCAAGCAACCCCTACTCAGGAGTTGGCAGCAAAGGATCTTCATGGATTTGAGTGGAAGTTTAAGCATATATATAGGGGTAAATTGGTTTTGATATGAGTAGTAAACTTTAGTTGCATGTTCAAATTCTGAATGAATGAAAATTGTGATTTGCATCAAATGAGGAATGCTAGAGACATAGTACTCACTCATATCTTCTTTTTTACTGCAAATTTTGCTTATCCCTTTCACTGATGTGATAAGGTCAACCAAGGAGGCACTTACTAACAACTGGCTGGAGTACATTTGTTGCATCTAAAAGATTGGTTGCTGGAGATGCTTTTGTGTTTTTAAGGTATTGAAAATCAAATTTTGATGCTTCGTATAATTTCCTATTTTTATGTAGGACCTCCTACAAAGGTTTCATTTGATTGTTGCAGGGGGGAGCATGGACAATTGAGAGTTGGTGTTAGACGTTTAGCGCGGCAGCAGAGTCCTATGCCTTCATCTGTGATATCAAGCCAGAGCATGCATCTTGGAGTGCTTGCCACTGCTTCCCATGCTGTCATGACTCGTACCATGTTTTTGGTTTATTACAAGCCACGGTTTGTAAAAAAAAAATAATTTAATGTACTGTAGATGTCATGTCACTAGCTTATAGTCCAACAATTTGTGTACCTTTGCCCTTAAACATGTCTTTTGATCCATTCAGGACTAGCCAGTTTATTGTTGGTTTGAACAAGTATCTGGAGGCAGTCAACAATAAATTTTCACTCGGCATGCGATTCAAGATGAGATTCGAGGGAGATGACTCACCTGAGAGAAGGTATTCATGTAAACAATTACTATTATGGTCAAAATGTCACCTTCCCTGCAAGTTGTATTTAATTACCGTGCAATTATTTGGTCAGGTTTTCAGGTACTATTGTTGGGGTTGGAGACGTGTCTGCAGGATGGTCAAATTCGCAGTGGCGCTCATTGAAGGTTGAACTTTATTCTGAACAACCCATCTAAAAACCCTATTACTCTTTAGCTTATTTATGATTTTTTTATTGCCATTTAGGTTCAATGGGATGAACCAGCAACAATTCCAAGGGCAGATAGAGTTTCTTGCTGGGAGATAGAGCCTTTTGTAGCTTCTACTGCTTTGAATGTCACACAACCGGCGGTGAAGGGTAAAAGGTCTAGGCCTGCTGATGTTTCGTCTTCTGGTAGGAAACTTGTCCTACGTTTAATTTTAATGAGTTATTTAATTTATTACCTAATATGTTATTTTGATATTTTCAATTCAGCTGCTTCAGGTTTCTGGTATCATGGTTCTTCCAATGAGCTTAGTCAAATAGGTGCTGCCACTGCTGAAGTCCAAAGCAAGGAAAATCAGGTTGTTCCATGTTCTCTGAGGCAGAAAGACATTATTAATAGCAATCCTATTAATGCTAATAACTCTAGCATCAGCTCTAGAGTCCGGATGGAAGGAGGAGTATGGCATTCTTCACCACATTTGAATGTCACTCCAAACCTTTTTTCTGATCCCAATAACAACGGCGTTTCAGCACGATCACCGATCTCTGGTTATCTTAATGTTCCATCTAGATCAAGTGATGGTCCCACATGTGAGCGTGTGGAAGACGGGAAAAAGATTGAGAATTCCCTTGATTGCTGGTTATTTGGAGTTAATTTGACTAACAATTGTAGCAATGTTATTATTACTACTCCTTCAGAGAGAGAACTGAGAGGTCCAATAAGCTCAAGTGTTGCTCCTAGTGGTCCCAAAGAATCTATTCCTGCAGCTGCATGTGAAACTGAGGGGGTTCAGACTCCCAACTATTCACTGTCCAACAAGGGGCAGAAGCAAATTATTTCTGAGGCATCACCAAATGAGTGGCAGAACAAGCAGGCCACTGTACCGTCCATGAGGACGCGGACTAAGGTACACCTTGTCAGCCTTGTGTGAAGGGAAATAATCTGAGATTCCTTTCATATTTTAGGAGCAAAGTCAAATAATGTAAAAGGCTAGGAAATTGGTCATTTTTTAAGAATTATGGTTAATGGTATTTTGGTTGGTAGCTAGGAGTCAAGATTGTCACATTCTCTAACCAATTTTGCCCCCTCAAATTTCACTTTCAATTTTTAATTAAGTTATAGTGGTTTCTTTGTTGAGGGATATGCTAACTTTAATATTCTTGAGAAGGTGCAAATGCAAGGTGTTGCTGTTGGTCGTGCGTTTGACTTGACCACATTGAGTGGTTATGATGATCTCATAGATGAACTCGAGAAATTGTTTGAGATCAGAGGAGAGCTGCGTTCACAAGACAAATGGGCTGCTACTTTCACAGATGATGAAAATGACATGATGCTCGTGGGTGATGATCCATGGCCGTGAGTAACATGACTTTTGTTGCCAACTCCACTTTCAATTTCTTGTTTCATTGAACACCAAATTAAGTTTAATTTCCATGCACTATCAATATAAAAATATTTTACACTGTCGAGTAGTAAAAAATAGTTGCATATATGAATTTTAAGGTAGTTATTGTAAAAATCAATAAATTTATCATACATGTTAATTTGTGATCATGGGAGAATGTAATTTTTTTTATGGTCATACTGTAAACTATTTTCTCTTATTTATTTATTTTCACGTGCCACCTAACATGCAGGGAGTTCTGCAACATGGTGAAGAGGATTTTCATTTGTTCACGGGAGGACTTGAAGAAGATGAAATGCTGCAAGCTACCTGCTTCTTCATCAGATGTTGAAGATACTCTATTAAGTCCAGATTCACAGAATAGGGATGAGACTCAACAGTCTCACATGCCTTATCCAACTTAGTTTTTTTTTTTTTTTTAAAAAAAAAACTTTTTTTGGGGTTTGCGAAGGGAAATATATCTGATGGCATAGGTTGCTCAATTTTAATGAACTTTCACAGCAACTGCAGATTAGTGGACTAGTTTAAGTGGACTTATTATATAATATGAAAACAATAGGTAGTGCAGTTGGATTTTAGGTACTTATATTTGTGAATACCTTTTTTTTAATCCTAGAGTGCCATCAGCATGTAAACAAGTATGATTTTCCCATCTCTAATGGATTGTTTGTCTGTGATGTGTCGGTTTGTTCTACATATATTTTGTTATCATGTTTTGCTAATTTGCTAGTTTTGGGGTTTTGAGTGCTAATAAATTAAAGAAAAACAATTTGGTATTTGGTCTTTGGCAAATGGTGGTCTTTCACGCTGACAATGACTACCATAAAAAATGGTAGTTAATCTGACGAGAATTAAGTGATCTTTTGACTAAGCGTTACAAAATTGAAAGTCATAACATGGTGAAAATGAAGGTGTCATGAATAATGTAACAGTAACAAGTTGGCTATAATGTGTAAGGAATTAAATTAAATTTCCTTTATGTTAATATATTTTATAAAAATGTGGTTTATAACTTATCAAATCATAATGAAGTTGTTGAATGGGGTAGTAGTTTTCTATAACTGTACTTTAAATCTGTGGTTTAAGGTAATGGGAAGGGATGTGGAATATGAATATAAACAGTGTAACATTGTTCATGTGCGTTCAGGCAGAGGGTCCTCTTGTGAGACAGATGTTAACATGACAAGACAGGAGCAGACAATTTTAGGTGTCTTTGAGATACGAAACTTTAAAACAATGATTGACCTTAGTATCAAAATGCACCTTGGATGGCTCCAAATATATTTTTGGTGTGGTTTTTATTAGTATAATTAAATAATTAAAATCAAAACTGTATGATGTGCATGCTTGCTACTGGCTGTGGGGTTTCGTGTTTGTTTTGCATTGTTAATGTTCAGATTTTGGATCTCTCTGTATTGTAGTATTGCCTATGATATGGCCACATGGTTATTTTGTTAGATTCAGTTGGTGGAATAAAAAATAAAATAAATAAATAGAATTGACAAAGCATTTAAGTTGACTAATGCTATTTGTGCATGACTTTACACATCACTTTGCATTTGATAACCATTTAATTATAACTAGTTGCATTAGAATTTTGTTACAAATTTACTTTGATTTTGTTACCTAATATATTTGAGAGAAATGGGACAACAAAATAATGGCCAACCAACATTTTCCATTTAAATTTAGGACATTCCTATAAAAGCTTGGACTTTTTCTCTATTCTCACTTTGTTTGGGTTGTGTTTGATTTATTCTTTTATCCTCCCTCTCTTTTTTGTTATTATAGGTACGGAATATCTATCCATTTTTATACTCTCTTCAAAAAAAGCTGGGAAAAAAATACATTTAGAATTTTAAAAAGTAAACGAGAGAGAAAAAACGTCTATAGAAGTTAATTAGAAAAAAATACTTCTAAGAAAAAGAATCTCAAAATATTAACTCTACCACATGCATCTCAACTTCAATCCTTGAAGTATGTTTTTGAAATATGTCATTACCATTTTAATTCTTCTGAATTTTGCATCCCATATTTTTTTAGTTTTGTATGTTAAATATTCAGGTGAGAGAGCAAGTAATTTTGCAAATGGATGATATATATATATATAGGATACATTGCAATGGTGGAATGCTGAGTCTTAGTCCAACATTGCTTGCTGGAATGAGAGGGTTTGATGTTTGTTTTGCCTTGTAATAAGTTGCCCAAAAAGTGGAGGCAAAGGTCGCTTCCAACAAGATTCTTTGTTCTTAACGATAGATAAACAATAAAGAAAATTCTCAAAACAAGCAAAGAAAGCAGACACTGAAAGCATGCTCACCGTTGTGTAGTAAAAGGAACTGATTAAGTGCAATAATTAGAAAGTAACTATCTCTAGACGTATTTCCCTTTATTCTCTTGCACATTTTTTATTGGATTGGCCTATTGTCACATTGGTTATTATATTTCTTCGTAGTGTCCACTACGTACTTTTGTGATCAAAGTTAATGGCTTCAATATCTTTCTTGAACAATCTATTTGTAATTTGTTTTTCTTGTTTTCCTATATGGTCTTAAGATTTTATATGCATGCATCTATACGGAAATAAAATAAAATCCTGTCCAAAAGTGATGCATATGTACGATTCAGAAGTATAGATATAATAATTGACTGCCATCTTTTCTCATTTCCTCGTACCATCATTACATTATTGAATCTCATTCTTTGCTGTTGCTTTGCACATGCATAAGAAATGTTTGATTTATTTGGTATTTTTTACCAAGCTTGACATTTATGTAAAATATGAAAAAGTTGTTGATTTTAATTAATATTATGCACGTGACAAAATAAGCAAAGAAATTAGGTAGAGAAAGCAATAAAGCGAAAGTAAACCCATGGAGTTAGGAGTAGAATAAGTGACTAATTGATCACAACATGGTAAATAAAGTTTGAATCTTCGTTACGAGAAATAACCATATCCATATTTAATGTATGATTGTGTACAATTATTGTCCTTGGAAAAAAGTTATTTGATAAAAAAAATCACTATATTTATTTGAACATCGTACGAAATATCTATTTTGTAAAATCATGTTTTTAGAAAATAAAATGAATTAAGTTGAGGCTTTATGATATAACTGTTGTTGATAATTAATGCTTTAGAATTGGAATATATCCAATTGCACAAAGCTCAGAATCTGAGTAATCAAGTGAGACAATAAAATATACTACAATTGCAAAAAATGATTTAAACAAAACTTGTATGATGAGTATAAAACAGAAACAGATGCATAGAGATGGAAGGATCCGAGTTCAACAAGGTTGTCTCCTTAAGACAATTTGTTTCCTCCAATTGATGCCAAAGGTTAATGAACAATTACCTCCCAGGATAGAACGAATCAACGTCTGAAGATCAGCGACACTACCAATCAACAATCCAAATGAACAAAGCGAATGCTTGAGGAACCACACACAAAAAATGAAGAATTTTTGTGATATGAAAATGTAGCAGCATGTAAGCGAGAAGATCAGAAAAACTTTCTATCTATATTTTCTGATTGTCTTTGTGTCTATATATATAGATAACAAACAACTATGCTGAAGAGTTATCTGATTGTCTTTGTGTCTATATATATAGATAACCAACTTATGAATCCCTCTCATTATGGTATTATTTGATTCATTCGTGTGTCCCTTGTGCAAGTAGCATGCCATGAGCTTTTCCTTGTTCGTGTCTCTTTTCTTTTGCAGGGATGATCACTTCTCACCTCCATCAATGTTTGGGATGTTAAATGTCCACTAGTTTTTGTTTAGTTTATCCTCGAGCCACACCAAACTATGAGAGAGATCCTACTTTGATACCCCTCCTTCCCCTCCATTCTCGTTTTGCCTCAACACTTTCTAATGGTGCAAATAAGTAAGAATTGATTCATAGTTCGAGAACCCAAAGAAGAACCATACGTCCATTTGTTGGAGTTAGTCTTATGAATTGATCTCAGCATATGTTATCTGGAAAGTAGACACATACATAGTAATCAAAGTTAGGTATGAGTTTTAACTTGTAGACAATATTTTAACCTACAAATCAAGTGAGTTAGGACAAGGTAATATGTTAGTCTATTCTTTTGTTTTTTGGGTGCTAACGTTGGTCTATTCTTTGATTCAGAATATGTTAATCAATTCACATGCAAATTTATTTGGCCCAGTCCATTTAACTTTGTGGGTTATATCAGTTGGGATCCACATGTTACCTTACCAACTCTAAAGCAATTATTATTTTATTAATATTAATTATTGTTTTATACTTTTATTGTTTAATGTTTTATCACTACTTAGAAAATTAACACTTCGGGTTTCCTCACTTTGATATTTTATTGAGTTTTATTTGGTGTCCAAGTGGAGTAGATGATGTTCTTTTAGATTTTACTATTTGAATTTGAATAATCCATGCATATTTGCTATATTTTCGTTAATCTTTGACTGTTTTTTTCTCTCGTTTTTATAATTTTTTTTTTTTTGTAAATTTTATAATCTCAATCATTTTTTAATTAAAAAATAGTTAGCCATGCAAACTACTGCATTAGTCCATGGGTTTATTGGACTAAACACGAACCACATATAAAGAGACTTGTTTATTCATCTTCTATTCAACATGGTGAATCTAACAATTTTCTTCAACCACGTTTTTTGTCTCAGAATGTGGGAAACAGAGGGTTAAACAACTACACAAACACACACACAAACTAATATACCCACCTCTAATTATAATGCATCCTATATTCGAAATCTTCCTCTCTTTTTTTTTTATCTATAATTGAAATATTGTTATTAAAACCAACTTAACCAAAGAGATAACAATTGAAGGATGACAACGATCTCTAGTTCAAGTTAAGGATTCCTCAAGAGGTAAGAAATTGAACAAGTTATATTCTTTTAAATCGGTTGATTATATAAAGAAACGAAATGAAAAAAAAAAAGAGTTAAAAATGTAGCCTTTGGTACAATTTTGGGTAGAAGATTCTGATATTCGAACAAACATGAACGTCAACTCATAGTATGTAATTTTCATTGTTGCCTGATACGAAGGAAACCTAATGGAATTTGGTGGCAAATAAGAATGACTCGTTTCATAGGGCAGATGAGTCTAGACAGGACCATGCATTCCCACTATTATTTCCTGTATTTTTCATTGCTTTTCGGTTTTAGAATGTAAATGAAAAGCCTATAAGAGTACTCTGTTCACGCCACTCAATTTTCTATCACAATTTTTTGTGTCCAATATGGCTTGGTCCAACAAGACAAATCAAGTGTCTTATTTTTGTGTAGGTGAAAGGGTTAAGGTGATAAGGTCCAAACCATTACCTACGTGAAACTAGTATAAAACAAATTAATCTGGATCATTTGATGTGTCACGTGATGCACCAAGGAATAGTTAAATGGAGCCAAGGTATGCATTAAAGGGTATAAAATAAATCAAATTTCTTAATAAATAACGCTACTCACACATATTTAGAAAAAATATATATTCTATATTTTTGTCACAATACAGTTTTTCAACGAACACGAGAGAAATGCATGTTAAATGAGTCGAGACCGAGAAAGGAGTGTTGCGTGACGTGTATTTGAGCCAATAGTATGTGTGGTTGGAATGAAAATGAGTGGAGAAAGGTGGGAAGAAAAATTATAAATTTTAACCATGGGTTAAAGAGAAAAATGGAAAGGTTAGAAGAAAGATAGTGGGAGGACTCACAAAAATTATTTCTTCTCGAGTGGGGAGAAAATGAGAAAAGAAAAACAAATATTATTCAGATAAAAAATTTATGAATTTATCTAATTATTATATTACTAAAATGTAAAAATTAGTCAACACAATTTCATTTTTTTAATTGAAGTTTGATGTTTTTTTTTCCATTTGAACTTTGATGTTATATGCGTGTTTAAATTCACATTGGATAATTTAAAATTAAGTTGAAATACTAATTAATACTTAATAGTATGATTTTAGGTAGGTAACTTATGTTATGAAATTAATTATGAATTCATTATAAAAAAATAAAATAATTATGAATCAAAATTGATTTTCAGTTGAATTAACTTTAATTAGCATTTATATTAAATAAAAAATTTACACTTAATTTTACTACTAACTTATTTTTAAAATTAAAACGTCAAAATATAAATTACTTTACTCTAAAATCAATTTTACAAAATTATTTTCTTTTAAAATTGGTTTTGTAAACGATCATCTAATAGTTCTATACCAAAAATCACGTCCAAATATTCCGAGCTAGCCTCTACCACGCAAGCAATTCAACAAAATGCTCAAGTTTCTAGTTTGACACCAACAAAGTGATTTGATTTGATAATAATCAAACCACTTGGCGACTTTTGCAAAAGCAAAATCCAATGATGAAATAATTACGCAGAAAAAAAAAGAAATTTGAATTGAATTGAAGGAGGAGTTCATTTTCTTTTTCATTATCCGGCTCCAGCAAAACGTTAACGTGTGAAGAAATTAAAGTCCCCACTCCTCAGTAGTCTATGCACATTATTTCACAAAGTACACGTAATATAGTGATGAATCATGAATGAGACCCCCATTTGATTTTGAAGCTTAATTTGCCACACAGAAACACCAATATGACCGAAAGATCCAACCTTTTCGGCTGAAAGAGCTTCCCTTCATCTCTTCCACATTTCAATATTGTCATTTCTTCTTTTATGTCATCAAAACACAAAAAGGTATAGTCAAAACTACCCTTGTAAACACAAAAAAAAACACATTTCACTTATAGACTTATAGTTGTTCCAACACACAAAGTGTGTGTGTGTGAGAGAGAGACAGACAGAGTAGTGATGGGTGGTTGTGAAGTGGAGTTTGAGGCAGATCAGTGCAAGATACCAAAATTACCCTTGTTGAACCCTCCAACAATGAATTCTCCAGAGAGATCAGGGATGAAAACTCCACCACTTTTCACTTCAGCTTCAGTTCCATTTGGTTGGGAAGAGGAGCCAGGGAAGCCAAGGCCTTGCACTGATATTGTGAGCTTCTCAAACCCAACTCCAAAGTGCTTGGAACTTCCTCCAAGGTTGCTACTTGATTCCCAAAACAACAACAAAAGCAACAAACTTTCATCACCCGCCACTGTTTTGGAGGGACCATACCCTTATGTGGCTACTACCAACACTTGCAACTCTCCTTCTTTTAGAATGAGTGAAGACTTGTATGGTTCTTTTGGGTCTGAAAGAGGGCAACTTGGGACCATGGTTTTGAACCAAGGAGTGGGGATCAAGGAGGAGGAGAAGGAGAAAGGGTGGTTTGGTTCATGGAGGGAAAAGGCCTTGAAAAGAGAGGCTAGTGGTGGTGGGGGTAGTTATGTCTTTCCATCTTCTGTTGAAAAAGATCCTGAATGTGTTGGCACTCACAAGAAGGTGAGGAGTATGAGAAAGAGGAACCGTCCTGGTAGCTTTACTAACCCATTCCATGCCAAGTCTAGTGTGTGGGTAAGTTTGTTTTTCTTTTTTTTTTTTTTTTTAGCTTTTAAGTTTTAACACACTTTATTATGCCTTGTTTTTCTCTGCTTTAATTGGGTTTAGAAATTTTTTCTCAGTGCTTGAAATTTTACTTTGCTAAAACTTGTGTTATGATGTATAAAGCATGTAATTTTGTAGCAATTTATATCTGGGTGTTGTGGTTTTGAAGTCAAGCTTCCCTGAATGGCTATTTGGTCAGGATCCTTTAGTGGAGATTCATAATGAGGGATTTCAGTGAACTATAGTTACTATTTTTTAGTGGAGGAAACTGTGTATAAAATTCTCTCTGACTCATAGTCATATTAAATGATTTAGTTTAGTGTACCAATATAGTCATCTAATCTATTTGTGTGTTATCATTGATCTAGCAGTATATATGCAATTGGAATATTTCTTGAAATTTCACATAATGTGTTTCAAATAATTAAGGAAAACTACTTTAGGTCTTAAAAACAAGTGTGTGTAAATTTTCAAAAAAATACTAAGGTGTCAGCATAGTTTGTCCTAATAATAATGTTTAGAAGTTAGATAGGAATCTGAAAATTGAGGGTGCTCACTCCACTTGACCAAAGTTGTAATTTGGCGTAGAGAGTGTAAACCATAAAAGGGGTTGATTTGTGTCATAAAATTGCCTGTTTTTACTGTGTAAGATTCTATTGATAAAGTTAACATGGTCCCTAATATTGCATGGGTTTTGACTTCTGTAGACAACGATGTGTGAGGGGTGGAAGCGGGTGGTTCCATGGAGGGGTAAAAAACTGAAGAAATATGGGTGTTGGCCTTAGGCCAACGCCTTAGGCTTCTGGGACCTTTTTGGACATGGTTAGGTCAAAATCGAATACCTTGGATGCTATTTATTCACTGCCATATTAAGTACTTTTTTTTTTCTCCATTTATCTTTCTCTTGTATTTATGAAAAAATCAGAGTCACAGGTGGCAATCATAACTTGTTTCATCTACTGCTATACCACTGTAACACTTTTGGATTGGTTCATTCGTTGCTGCTCAAACTTTATGTTATATGTTATTGTCATAGGATAAGATGTACAAATTTTCAAGCCTTCATTATATGGTATCTTAATGGAATCTGGCAGGTGCGATATCTATTAAATTGTAATCATGCTCATAGCCGTTGTGGACGGTGCCACCCTTATTGATTCATTGCCGTTAAAATATATTTTTTTAATAAGAAAAGAGACCATATAATGCATAAGTCAATAATTACTTTTTATTAGGGTATGTTAGGTAATGAAATTAAAAATTATATTCTAGAATTTCGATTTGATTTCCAATAATTCCAATAGAATTGGAATGGGTTCAAAATTATAGATATTATGTTTGACTTATACAAGGAATTAGACGTAGAATTAAAATTTTAAATTCAATTTCAATTTTGTTGTGTAGATATAAGTTGTTAGGGGTGTTTATGGATCGGGTTGGTTTGGGTTTGAGGAAAAATGAAATTTGAACCAATTGATTTTAATTGATTTGGATTTTAATTTTTTTTTTGCTCATGATATATGATAAAAAAAGACAATAGATTGAAAGAAATATAAAATAATAGTTTTATCCTAAAATTAATCGATAATCGTGTGACATATACCAAATTAGCAAAATCCATTTGATGAGGTATAAAAGTCAAAGTTATTCTATTTGTTCATATTGGTTTGAATTTGAAAATTCTCAATTCGATATACAAACTAATTATCATTAATTTTAATTGGTTTGGATTGGATCCTAAGTAACAAAAAAATTTGAACTGATTTAATTAGTTTAGTTTGGATCGTTGACTTCATTGGATTGATTCGGAATGATGAACACTCTTATAAGTTGTAGGACTTTGCTCCTGAATAAGAGTAAATATAGTTATCTTAGTTGTTCATGAGAAAATTAATTATTAATTTAACAACAAATGTATGAATTGTTATGTAGAGAGCCATGACTTTGGCAAGGCCAATGAGGTCATTGTCTTAGGTCCCTCCAAGTTCTTAGTTTATAATAGTTGAGAATTTTAAAAGAGAATGAATTAAAAAATATTATATTAATTTTGAAAGTTTTGATAAGCTTTAATTTGATATTAGTAATCTTAAATTGTTGTGTGAATCAAACATAATTAAAGAAGTACGAACAAAAGAAATCAATGTTTTATTAGAAATATTAATTAAATTATATTAAAAATAATTAATTTTACATGTATGTAATGTTTACATAATATTAATAATAATACTAGTAATTCTTGTCATTCTCGAAAGAAAATAAAAATTAATTTTTAAATTAACTTGAAATAAATTATATTACAAAGATACTAATTTAAATAAATTATTATTGAATGAGATGTTTAAATTGTTTAATTATTAAATTTTAATTAACAATTTTTAAATATAAATTTATCCAAGGCCTAAAAAATTCTAAACAAGGCCCTGTTTATGTACATCCAACATCAATTGATTTTCTTGTCAATGACCAAGATTATTTACCTTGTTTTCTATGAGTTTATTGATCACTTTAGAGGAACTGAATTATACATCTCTTATTAAAAAAATATTTCATATGCTAATTATTAAATAATTTTTATTTTATTCATCATGATATTAGTATGAAGGATTTATCGTTGAAAATAATTATTATTATTAAATAGCTTAAGTATAACAGTATAATTATTATTTTAAAAACAACTTGATTTGGTTAGCTAAAACTATAAGTACAATTTGAATATGTAAAAGAAAAGCGTACATTTTGAAACTTCTAATTAGGAGCGTACATAAGTCCGTTGGATGGATCGAGTTTGGAAAACAACTGATCTATCTAGTTAGAGAGACAATAATGACGGTAGCAGTTACAATTAAAGTAAGCACATCATTTGTGGAATATGAGTGAGGAATTGATAGTTTTTAATGAATTGGTAACTGAAGAAGACAATTTTTATGGTGTTAGAAGTGTTTGGAGTTTTTCTATAAATTCCATGGGTTATGTATAAGAGACGGTTGAAAAAAAGGTTAAAAAAATAATAATTATTCTCAATCGTTTATGAAAAAGGTTAAAAAAATAATAACTATTTTCAACCGTTTCGATAACAAACGGTTACTATAGTTCATAGTCAAGAGTAGTGATGATTTATTGACAACTCTTCAACAGGATTATTTGTTATCTAGTGCAATTGGATATATTCCAATTTTAAATTAACTAATAGAATTAACAAGAAGTTAGAAACGGCTTAAGCTAATTATTTTGTAATCCTATAAAATTGTTATATAGTTATGATTAGTATTTTAAATGATTTTCCAATATAAAAATTAAGACTAATGAGACTAAATTCAATTTCAAGCATCAATTCTAAGTATGAAACTAACATTTTTTGTCATAGTTTCTTTGTTGTCCTATTCAAAAATGTATTTTAATTATTTGGGAAAATATGATCAACATGCGAATGATTTAGTTAAAAGATTAACTGTTCACTTTTAAAGAATTAATATACAATTTTGTCCATCAACAAGTCAGCTTTTTCTGTTCATAAAGGTTTTTATTTATACAAATTAGTTCTTCATCAAATAAAATTGTTTACAAGGGAGCAGCTTGATAAAAAAAAAACTTGTCAGTAATTTTACACTTTTGGAGACCATATAAATGTTCTCTTTCAAGAATCAAAACAACACAAATTATTTCATTTTAGGACTAAATAATATATATACAACGTCTTTTATCATAAATTAATTTTAGAACTTTTTGGAAGCCTGAAGTAGGTTCCGTTCTTCCAAATTTGTACAGCATTTATTTATTTTGGCTTATTATGAAAACGATTTTTGTCCTAATGGAATTTAAAAGAATCGACCATGAAATCAATGATTCAATGGTCAATTCATGCTGGAGGAAAATATTGTCACCAAACACAATTTATTTCAACAAACAGAGAAGCAATAGTCATTATTCTTCACGGTTGCAATCGCAGTTACAAGGCTAATTCTCCACATCTAGAAACAAGATATAACATATTTTGAATACCTATTATTTTCGTTAGAAGCAAGATATAACATACTTTGAATACCTATTATTTTTGTCGACTGTATTATTGACTTTGTGCAAACAAGCCAATTTAATACTAGTGTCATATGTTATTCATTGCATACCTAAGACACTTGACATACAGATTCAGCAGCTATACGCAAATTCAACAATCTAGCCATCAGCCCAAGACTAATTTTGAGTTTTCTACTCCCAAAATAAATTCAATTAAAATACATTGACGAAAGTGTAAATTTCTTTATGTTATCACTTAATCATAAATAGCCATAAATAATAAGATTTGGACTCTTAGATTGAGATTACTCCACCAAGGATGACTCATGCGTTTAAGCAATGGTGCTTAAAGGCTAAGAGCTTGTTGAACTATGGACCATTTTGTCTAGGTAGGCCGACCAAAAATAGTGAGGGTTATATTTTTTATACCCAACATATTTTTTTCTTATTTTCAACTTTACCCTCTTACGGATTGACAATCCGCATGAGACATAAATTGACAATTCATATGATTCATACGAATCAGCAATCCGTACGTCAATCCATATGACTCATACGATTCGACAATCCGTAAAAAGCTGAATGGTGTATGTCTGTATGAAACTTACAGATTACAAGAAAAGTAAAATTGGTATTACATTGTACATGTTAGATGTATTAGAAAATTGACTGGTGTAAAAATTAATCCTAAATAAAGAACAAGTCGTAGTGAAACAGTTGGACCCTAATATTTGGGTTTCAAACCTTTGGGCCAGAGACATTTTATAAATAAGTGTGATCTCCTTTTGTTACCTTAAGTTCAAGTTCACACCTACTCTAAAATTTCGTGGACGACTCTAGAGCCTCTGACTTTGGGGCCTCCGAGATCTGGCCGTGAACAAGACTCTTGACTTCCTTCGTAATACTTACTTAAAACTCAAACTTAAGTCCTTTTTAATTTATTTACAGTGCAAAAATATTTACATTCACAGTACATGAAAAATTAACTCCCCAAAAATTTAAGATCTAATGGATGAAAACACGATGCACCAGTAGAGGTAGTGGGTTAAACCCCACCAATTAGCTCAATTAACCCAACAAAATGTGCAAGTTGAACTTAAAAAATGGAGGGAAAAAAACTTGCCCTCATTTAGACTTGGCCTAACACTACAATGCATGCAGAATGTGCATTCTTCTTCCTCCGGTTTAGAACAATTCCCTAGAGGATATTTGAAAAGATTCAAAGAAATACAGATATTTATGTACATAACTATTAGTATACATTTCAGAAAGACAATGCAGAATGTGCATTACAGACTAACAAAATCTCAAAAATGCATATACACATTTGATAAAACAAATTTCTCTTCTTTCTCTAATTGAACCAATTTCCTCCTTTGTTTACCAATCTTCATGCAAAGAAAGACTTGACTCTAAATCCTACAAAACTATGGACTAGGTAACATGCAACCAACAGTCCAACCTAAGAGCAAGCCAGCCCCAACAAGACTCAATCCTAAAGCAAATGCAACAGCATATGTTGCAATTTCACTTTCTGGCTTGCCAAGCATCTCTTGTTTGGCATAGCCAAATTTTAGCTCTCTCTCCCCCGGTTTCCTACCTATCCATGGGAAGAGAGTAGAGATTGGTTGATCCTTGTTCTTAACCTGAGTGTTAAGAGCTTCCAGCTGCAACAGCTGAAACCATTGCTTGCAGGCAAAAAGTTGTGAAGCTTGTATGAAAAAGAGTGCAATTGTGTGCTCTTTTTCAGCACAAGCCTGTTTTGCTGCCTCCTCTGCTTTTCTTGCACGTGTTTGGAATGACACAATGCTTCCATAAGTTGAGCTTTGTTGGGATTTCCCGCAAAAACTTGTTCTGTGACACCCCCATGGATGATGGGATAACTTCTGCAAATTGCAAGTCCAAACAAATTGATTTGAAAACCGAATAACATGCCCTAAAAGAACCTCATAAAATGTACATAGTTTATTCACTCAACCAGAGAAATACACTATAATGACACCTTTTATTACCTCATTTTACTCTCACACTAACTCTCGTTAATTGTTTGAAACACATTATAATGACACCTTTTATTACCCAAGAAGCATATTACACCATGCACAACTATTAAGAGTTATTGTAAACATTAAAAATGTTAAAATAAGTATGGACTATGGAGTCATAGTCAATCTCAGAAAACTTCAGGAGATGTTCGTGTAAGTTGCTTAAAGATTAGAAATATAGCATCATGAGACCCTAGAAAAAATAATGGGATGAACCCCCACCATACAGCATTTCTCAATTTGTAACTTGTTTGATTAAAAGTGTTATGGGAGTAAATTATAGCCACATAAGGTGCTAGTGCAACCAAGTGAACCAAACAAATGTGAAGAGGAGAATACCTTGAATATTTGTCCCAATCAAAATTTAAATGCCCTTTATTGGTTGAAGGCACAAGCATCCTATGCATCAATTCTGATTCTAAACTTCTCTTTGCTTGAACATTTAAATTGGAAAAGGCACAGGATTTGGCTTCCTGGTCAAAATATGATGTTCTTATTTTGATATCACTGATATCAGCACATGATTGTCCTCTAAGATACTTTTGTGGAGGGGGAAGGCCACAATTCTCAACATGGTTGAGTGATTTGCGCAAAACAAAGCAAGCTAACTCATCTCTATCTGTAGTTCTCCACCATGGTAGTGCCTTCTCAACTCCGATCCATGAATAATCAGAATCAAAGAAGAAATCATTTGTATGCTTGGACATTGTACAACCAACAGAATCAATCTTCATTGTCTCATGTTTAGCAATCATATCCATTAGTTGAGGATATGCTTTAGAATTTTTACTATAAGCCTCTTGCATTCCTTCCATGGAAGAAATATACTCATGGTTCTCATCACCGAAGTGATTAGCATCTCCTTTACATGTTTTATGTTCATCACTAACATTCAAATTTTCAACCTCATCCTCTAACGCAATAAGCTGTGCGATTTTTACTTGAAATTAGTTAGAATAAATGCTTAAAATATTTGTTATTAATTGAACAAAACTTGAATAATAATTTTCCTAACCAAAGTAGGTCAAAACAAAACCATCTTAAAGTTGTGTGTTCGAAATAACAGGTGTTGGCAAAACTCGTCGTGAGTTAAATTTCAACCGTTTTGCTTAGATATATTTATATTCAGCTCCCCACTCTTCACTTTATAAAATCTCCTATATGGCACTTGCAATCTGTTACAAAAACAGTGCTAAAAAAATGACTTGTTCCCCTCCATCCTTACGAGTAATGATGCATCAAATAACAAAACACAATTTGATGTAATCAGATTGTTCTTGTTTGTTAAGTATCTCCAATGAATGCAATTTAAATAATTCATATTTTGATTTCTTTACGTTATGTTAATTGATTCTTATAATGTCACTTCATAATTAATACAACTCATATATTTTACTTCAATAATATATGTTTAAATAACTCTTAAATTATTCCCTTAAACAATTATTAAAATGGTAAGAAAATATTGTTTGATTCATAAGCAACCGTTGCTTATATACACAACTTAAACTTAATTTTAAGCAACCAAATTTGACACATATAAATCGTCTCTAATAATAAAAAAAATTAAACAATTATATTTAAAAATAAACAACTCGTAGGCAACCAGCGTTAGATATGCTCATAGAACTCTCAATTTAAACAACAGTCAATCCAGTCAAATTGGTAACGCATTGCAAAGGATATGTATGACTGACAGGTTTCATATTTAGCTGAGTTCTTGCTTCCATGGAAAGTACGTTGTAGTTACAGCTCAGGGCACAATTACTGTGAAGATATGTCTCTAATATCAGTTTGTAAGCTGTTTAGTTAGTTAAAAACCTGATTACTTGTTTTCTGTTTTGGTAGTTTCTCTTTGTAGTTATAGTTCAGGGCACAATTACTGTGGCCAACAACTAACTGTTTGTTTTTTTTTTTCTAGTTTTTCTGTTTTGGTATTTTCTCTTTGATAGCTTGTTTTCTTGAGTGCTATAAAAACATAGGGGTATTTCCTTATGGGAAAGATGCAGCAGTGATGTCTCATTCATGTAATCACAATGAGAGGAATATCAAAGTGTACGACAAAGATAGAGTGCAACTTTTTTTGATGTTGTTATCTCAATAGTGAAAGGACCTAATAAGATTCTATTTATACACAGATCTTTATAACTCTTGCATCATAGTAGATCAGTTTCACTTTCTTTCCATGAATGTAGGTCCTTTGTGACTAAATCACGTAATTCCTCGTATTCATCTTCTGTCCTTTATCTTTGTTTGATTCAATTTTTTTTCTATTATTAGCTTTTGTATACTTGTTGTTGTGTTGTTCTGTTTTACTGGTTTTGTAAATCAGTTGCAAGTGTTGAACCATAAAAGTTACCATTTGCCAGCCACTGATAAATATCTGCAACTACTACTATGCTTAAAGATTTAAAATTGTCTAGTGGTCATCCGCTCATTCATTGTTTATCATGGAATACTTCAGAATTTGGTTCGGAATAGTTCATTCTTATTTTGTGTTTAAAATTCATTAGCAGTATGCTAAACCTGTTAAGGATTATTTTTTTTTTTCAAAATGGTTCAAGGGTGTGTGGACTGTGGAGGGCAATCCTTATCTAGTTTCTCGTCATGTCTAATGTGCATATATGGCAAGAATAAATAATAAGCATTTTCAGAATAACAAATATCCGATTAGGGGGAAATTATGAGGAAATTTACACAAAATATGCCTTTATCTTTTCTTCATTATATTTGTTTATTTCCCAAAGGCAGTGTTCCAGGTTGTAATTGAATTTTGTATAATAGCCTGCGGTGTGCTAGCAAATTTAAAAGTTTATTTATCGATGAAACTAATATCTAAAACCTATCTTCATGAATGCTAGAGAAAATAAAGACATGCAATCCTATTTTTCTCTTTTTTATTTTTCCTTTAGTAAGGGCTATCATATATCAGCTGATTTTGAACAACGAAAGAAGTATGCAGAACTCCTCAAAAAAAGTGTTCAAGAAACTGTTTATTTTAATGACGCCTGACTCAATGAATAAGCCAACATTAATAACTGATCAAGTCTGTCATGGTCTTATTTTATTTCTTGATACACTACCAATGTTACACGATTTGCTTCATTGCTTCTGACGAGCAAAGGGTACGTATAAGTAGCCAGCAAAAATTAGTATGATTAACCAAAAAAATAATGTGCATAAGCAAATGATTATTAACGTAGGATCAAAATAATGATAGCAGCATTGTGCCATTGTCGATAAAAGCGTATGGTGAATAAAATCAGTAAGAGTGAAAAACAAAATTGAACTATATATCACTTTTACATGACTTTCATTCACAGAATTCTCAAAATATTAATCACCAGTACTCATTTCCTTTCTTCTCTTTCTCCTTTTTTTAATCAAAATTAAATTATCAAGTGATAAAAAATTATGCGAAACTATCATTACTCTTAAAAATATACCCTAAGGGAGTGTCTTTTTTCGATAAAGTAGAAGAGAACAAGACTTGTTTTAAGTTCTCAAGCCAAAAGAAGCCCATCTCTTTTTTCCTTCCTTCTTCATCTTTAAGGAATTGGAATCTATAAGGTTTTCAAGTGATTTTTTTCCCTTTCTATTCCGAACTCTTCCTGCTTCTTTCAAAAGCTCAAACAGCCGTTTCTTTTCATCATCAACATCTGGATTTGCAGTTCCAAGTTTTTCTTCTCTCATCTTTAGTATGTATTCTAATATCTCAATGGCATCTTCAACTCTGCACACAATAACATTTTAAAAAAAGAACATCATCCACCAAGACACAATCATCACATCATCATATTCATATCTTCATGCCAATAAAATCAATACTTCATGGATCACAAAAAGTCCTATACTGGTTCCTTTCAACAGAATACAAAATGATATGCACAATCATCAAACTTCATTTTCAAGTCAAATTATGAAGAGGGAACCACTCATTTCTCATGACATGAAAAAAAAAACTACATATCCCATTGTCCGTAGACTCCATGCTATGCACAGGTAAGGGGGAGGGATATTGTACGTAGCCTTACCCTTGCATATGCAAAGAGATTGTTTCCGGATTCGAACCCATGACCAACAAGTCACCAAGACACAACTTTACCGCTGTGTCAGGGCTCGCCCTCTCATTTCCCATGACATGCCATGAAAGAATTGTCTCCAGCGCATTGAATGATGATGATGAAATGTGGTGCAACAAGATGATAGTCTTAGTATTTGCTAGGGACAGATAATGATATAAAGAAACAAAAAGATGTTTACCTCCCCAAGGCATCATAAGTTGCTGCAAGATTGCTATACACCCCAAGAGTGTCAGAATGATATGTTCCACACTCTCTCTCCAATATCTCTTTCGCTTCTTCAAAATGTTTGGCAGCATCCCCTATTTTGTACAGTTGCACACATGCCAGCCCCATCTGGTTCAATACAACTCCAAAAAAGGCAGATTTCTTCTTCCCACTTGCTCTCAGCTTGGTGATAGCATTCTCAAAAGACTTCCAAGCATCCATATACTTCCCAACCATGTAGAACATCACTCCCATTTGAGCTTCTATTCCTGCTACTGTCCTATATTGTCCAGGGATATCCTCCAACAACTTCACTGCCTTCTGTAACAGCTTCAGAGCCTCTTCAGGCTCGTTTAGAGCTTCATAGATGGCGGAGATTTCGGTCAAACCACTCGCAATCTCCCCAGCGGTTGTTCCAGCCACAGGCTTGCTGTATATTCTTAAGGCATTTTCGCAATACGATTTTGACTCTCTTAATTTTCCTGTCCTGTAGTAAAGATCAGCAAGGCGAATGTACACTAATGCCACGCAACTGTGGCTTTCACCTTTGGTGGATTTGAACACTGTTAGTGCTTTCTGATATGCAAAAACAGCCTCATCAAAACGACAGAGTGACAAGTAAATGTCTCCAATGCTAACATCAATAGCTGCAACCTCGTTATCTTGTGCATTTGCGATCATTGACATGCTAGCTAGGACAAGGTGCTCAAGTGCCAGTTCATAATCTCCCTTTGCCTCGCATATAAGGGCCATTAGACGCCTGTCGGCTGCTTCGGTAAGGGAAGCAGGAGAGCAATGCTCCCTGTGAATTTCAAGGGTCTTCTTGCAGAAGTTCTCTGCCTGGTCAAATTGCATGGCTTGAACATGAGCTTCAGCTAGGTACCTGCCCTTCATGGAAAGCAATTATTTAGAGAAATTTTCAGCACCATATCCCATAAGTGTCCTAATCCTATTAACCAGACATGATATTGACAATATATATCAAGCAAATTAAATGCATTGTCAATTTCTCTGTTCTCTTATTCCCATCACAAGACAGAAAGAACACACTATTTCTTCCAAGAGTTTCAGCCTAGAAAATAAATAATATGACAAGGGTTTCACCTAACGGAGTAAGAAAAGAAAAGTAAACAATTTGCATTCAAAATTCTCCCTGGTTATACTTCCTCTTGTGATTTTAAAGGCTATTCATTCACTTTATTATCTGGTTTCTCAGAAGATGGCTGGGAGTACATGTTTAACAATGCAGCATTTTTCTGCTGCTTCTTCAAGTACAAAAGGAAGGATCTTTTTTGTATATGCCACAAAGAAAAGAAAAAAGAGAGCATTTTGATATATGGTGAAGGAATAAGGGTCAGTATGATTTTCTAAAATAATTTCATACCACCCAACAATGAATTTCTCATAAAAAAAATCCAGTTTTAATTTTTTTTTGCAAATTGATTTAAACCAAAAAAACTAAAATAACTGAGAGATGTTTTCTTATTCTTTTCTTCTGTTTTATGGTCCCAAGTCCTAATCCTAACTCAAGAAATGTTGGTCATCTGGAGTGGTACTATATGTAGTGAGACATAATCACATATGCTTGGTGCAAGTGTCTGTTTTCTTTGTTTTTCTTTTTAAAACTAAAAGAACTTTTGGAAATAGAAATGAAACACGTGTATGAGAGGGACCATCATAGCTTAGTTCCAAGAAGGTTCAGCCTATTCAATAGTTCCTTATAGTTTAGGAAAATTCTTTAGATTTTGAAACTTACATCCCCAAATTCGCAGTAGATTCCAAAACCAATGCGTGGCCAACAACTACATGTTTATCAATACCGGGTCCAGCACACCCATAATATTATAAATTATACAAATTTGGCAGTGATGCATGTGTCTCATTGCAAATGTGATGGATAAGGGCTATAAATCATTAATCTCTAACTAATATTTTAATAGGTAAAAACAAAGACACTGCCCTTTTTTTTCCTATGTCCGAGCCCCATTTATTTGTACAAATGATTTGCCAGTAGACTCAACTTTTCTCTAAGAAATATTACAGCAGATAGCTAGATACATTAATGTTGATAGTGTTTCTTCTTAGATATTAGTTTAGATCAACTTATTTTAAAAAACTAATCGTTTATTATTGGAAAAAGTTTTTTTTTTTTTTTTATAAAATAAACAACTGTTTCTACAAAAGTAATTTACACCTAGCATGTCCTAATATAATTATATAACCAATATTAATGATTTTTCACAAACCAGAACATATCCTCATAATCTAATATGTTTCCGCCGACAGTTTTTTTTATAAAGAAATTGAGGGCTATTTTGGATTATATTCTTAAGTGGGTCCTCTCTGACTCTCTCTCGTTTAAGCACCAGTTGCTTGGAGAAAAAATACCGTTAAAGTAAATAAATAAGTCATTATTTATTTTAAAAAACGATCCTTAAATTTTTAAACAACAGCAATAAAAGATCCTGAAATTTTAAAATAAAATGAACAACGAAAGTAAGCTAGCCACCCACCTACAATTGAATTAGTTTATATGAATCCAAATACAAATCCAAATCCAAAATCAACTTCAAATGCAAAATTGATTAATTAACAACTAAACATGTAGCTGTAGAGTACCAAACTCAAGAAAAGGACGAATAGCCATTATCAACAAACTTAAAGAATCAATTCACAAAGTCAACAACTATTGTATTATTCTTTACTTTCCATTCCTTCGTCATTAATATTGGATAAAAATGGCAACATAATCCTATGTTGTACGGAAAATTATTTATGAAAGAAGCATTTCTCTTAATATGCTATTATTATTTTTATATATTATATATGTAGGTTAAGTACTAGCTGTTCATTAGTACGAAGACATGTGGGCCATAGTAAATAGCAATGAGATGATGAATATTGGATAAGGTGATAGAGTTACTATATTTTACCTACAAGTCTCAGCAACTCTCGGGTCGGACTCACCCAAGACATCCATTTGGATCTTCAAACCCGACTCGTAACACTTAATGGACCTATCCAACTGTCCAATCATGGAATAAGTATCCCCAAGTTGCATGTACCCGGAAAATTGGGCCATGGTATGACCCGACCCGGTTTCACTATCCAGCAACAAAATGGACCGTTCCAAGGCCTCAACCGCCTCATCCAACCGCCCCAAACTGCTGTAGATCGCAGCAACCACGTGGAGACACGTGGCAAGTTCCAGGCCCGGACCTGCACACCGCTCGAAGGACTTTGAGGCCCGAATTGCCAAGTCCAGGGCCTTTACCGGGCTTTCACCCGAAGCTATTGTTTCTCGGGCCATTTTCAGAAGGAATGGGCCCAGATCCGGATTGTCTAATGAAGATTCTTCTACTATTAGCGTTTTCTTCACGATGGGCTTCGCCGCCGCCGGCGGAGCGCGGAGGAAATCGGCGAAGGGCTGCATTTGAGGTGGCATGGCCGGAAACTGAATACCCAGAATTCAAAATTGAAACTTTAGTGGCTAATTTGAATGCCCAGTATTGAAATTGTGGGTTTTGGGTTCTGGGGGGTGATGAAACGATGAAAGATTCATGATTTGTATTTGGGGATTTGGGGATTTGGGATGAAATAAATAGAGAGAGAAAGGGGAATGGAATGGATTAAGGGTGGTAGTGGTGGAAGGTTGCTTGGAAGAGACGCGTGATGATGGGGGAATTGGGATACTTTAATTTGAGGACAAGCTTCACAAGGAAAAAAGGGAAGAACAGAGAAATAAAGTCCATGATTGCAGAGCAGAACAGTGCAGTGGTTGTGGAAGTTTATTTAAAATAGTTTCTTCTGCTTTCTCCTTTGGCTATGTGAATTGCAGTTGCTTTTTATTGCTTACACCACGACAATGTTGCTTCTATTGCAAAAATGCAGTTATGCAGGGGTGTGCTATAGCAGTTGCGTTTGGTGCTACACCTAGCTTCTTTTATGTCATTAGGAACTTCATATTTTATATAATTTTTAAGATAATTGATAAATAACTTTTTTAACTAACTATAGAAAAGTATGTAAAATGTACGTTCAAAAAAGAGAGAACATAGAGTATTAAGAATGTTTACTTAAAAAAGGTAAAAGCGGATTTCGATTAAGATTTTATAACATTCTTTTGACATTAAAAAATCTTCTGAATTTTAAAAAAATTTGTAAAAAATGTAATAATTTTAAAGATATTTTTAAAATATTTTTATGATTAAGATTTTATAGTTAAGATTTTAATAAATTTTAAAAATATAAATTCATAAGATTTAAAAGTAAATTATGAATTTTTAAGATTTTAAAAGATTTTGTAAATTTTTAAAAAATAATTCAAAATTATTGATAAAAATACATAAACTTTGTTACTTAATCTTTTAAATAAAATTCATCTTATAGAAAAAAATCACAAATATTTTACATAATATTTTAATTTTTCTAACATTTAAAAATACGATAAATACATTTTTTTTTAATCATCAATCATATTAATTATATAAAATTATATATCACAATATTTAGTCCTTGAATACTTATAATCATTTTTAAAATAATAATCCCATAAAAAAAACATGTAAAAAATTATTTAAAATCTAATTCATATGCAAGGATAGTAGAAAGCCTTAGATCAAGGTATATGTAAAGAATCATGAACCTGATCCACACACATACTCATCTCCGAGTCCAGATATTTTAACAAAAGCTCATTCTAGAACCAAGTTTGAAGATTTGAAGATCGAATTAGGAATGATCAACATCTACTCTCCCACTTGGGCGAGTGTTAAATTTTAATTTCTAGATCCGTTTTAATTCAGATATCAATCCTTACTAGGTGAATGTTTAATATTAGAAAGGTTATTTCCTAAAATCTCTGTTCTGATTTGCTTTCTTTATTAGGAAATTTATTGCTATAATTAAGGCGATTCAATGGCTGATTTGTTGTCATGTTTCTTCTATATATGTTCTGTTTTATAGTCAGGATACGAAAAAATTGTGCTCCTTTCGTAATACAAACATTTTCATAAAATGTATTTTTTATAATAAAAAAGAAAGGATTTTTTATAATAAAAAATAAAGGACCACATGTGTGGTCATAGAGACACACATTACAATTAGTGATGAAAATGAATCATGTCGTAAGAGCATTTGGCCTGACCTGACTTGTTTATTATAAAGGTTAGACTAAGATTTTTTGAAAAACCAAGTTCAAGTTAAAAAAAAAAAAGTCTCTTAGACCTATTATTTAATATATATATATATATATATATATATATATATAAACTTTAAAATAATTTATTTATTTTTCTAAAAATATTTTTCCTTATGAAGGTGGATAATCAACCACTTCAAAAAATTACCTTGAAAATCTTATAAAATAATTAAGAGAAATATATCTATAATTTATAAGATCATATTTGATAATTTATAATTTATAAGATAAACATATCTATTATGTTATTTTTTATTTTTATTTAATCAGACTTTGTATATAGACTTTGAGACCAAATCTTTATGTATACCATACTCAAGCCTTAATAACTTATTTTTAACATGTAACAAATCAAACTTAAATTTAATGATAGTGATGTAGACTAAACTCATGCCTGTCAAAATCTGATCTGACTTATTTTCATCCCTAATTACCATCAACATTTCTTAGTTAATAACTAATACTTTATAAAAGAAGCTAAATTTTTCTTCAATAATAACTAATAGCTTACAAAGAGTAAGAATCGAATAACTGCTTACTTTTTTGAAAAAAGATTTGACGTCTGACTTGAAAATGATTCAACGCTTATTTTTTTCTTGAGTAATTTTTGGCAAATTAATTCCATGTAGTTTTCCACAAATTCTCTCATATATTTTGTGCATTGAAGATACTAAAAAAAATTCATTTATTAAACAATCAAACAATTTTTATGTAGTATAAAAAATTTAATTTAAATATATTATCAAACACACTCTAATATTAGAATTTTTCTCTCTTCATCTTATACTCCCTCCCTACTTGTTATAAGGTTGGATTAACTAATTAACTAAAATTAAGAAAATATATTATTTTAGTTGAAAGTGTTAAATCTATCTTAAATTAATACTCCATTTTTTCCTATTTATAAATAAGACATAGTTTTAGAAATTTGTTGATCTCTTTTATAAGATTTTATTTCAATTTTCTGGCACATTTATTATTTTTATTAAAATATCTTGAATTGTTTTTTTCTCTCTTATTGAGAACGGAGAAGATGAATAAGTTTCCAATAAAATTAATGATAATTTTGGAAAATTATTGTTAATAATTAAATTAACAATTATCTATTTAGCATGAGAAACTATTTGATTTCCAATTTGTAAAATTTTTTTAGATCAACGATAATCATCTATTGTAAGCAGAATTAATCTCTAATCAAGTGGATTGAAGGACACTCGTGGTGTTTGACCTAAGATAAAAAATTGACAATTATTTAACCTAATGAGTATAATTAAGTTGATAATACACATCAAATTTTGTAAAAACAACCTTAATTCGATCAGCATAAAGGAGGTGAAAAGAGTTTTTTTCCAAAACTATTCACGATGAACAAACTAACTAACAAATATTGAGTTACTATTTTTCTCCCTTTCATGCCATTCTAGAATTAATATTGATTGAGGGTATTTTATTTAAAATAATAATTAATATTAGATTGAATTTTTTTCATTGAAAGGGTATTAGATTGAATTATTTTTTTGGAAAGGTATTACATTGAATCTTAAAAAATGATCAATTCACCCTTTTAAACTTCAACCTTATAATAAGATGCGAAGGGAATAATATTCAAATAAATTTGCACGTTTTATGTTTTGGCAATCAAAGTGAAGGTAAATCATAAATGTAATTACTTTTTGTTATCACATTTTGATTTTTTTAATTACAAAATCACAAACTTAATAACTAGTGTCACTGGATTTTAGGCCTGAAATCAACAATTAAACGTAAGAGACAGAAATTTAATCTATAACAATATATCTATAATTTATAACAAAATATAATAAAAATACTTTTTGATGTACACATTTTTAGACATTTTTGTCCTCAATGATTTTGCAACTCCTCACTCTATTTCAATTGTAATTGCAATATGTGTAAGCAATATGTATAAAAGGTAAAATGATAAAATTGGGAAAATAATGTGTACACCAACAAATTTAAAACGCAACTGCACGCTAATAAGGCATGTGTGCCCTCTATTTTCAGGCCAGAATTTCACGCTAATAACGCAACTTCTTCTGGCATGCTCATGTTTCTTGGATAAGAGGAACGGTTTATGGTGCCATGATTGTGTATCCAAAGACAGGAGTACCATACCCATTTAAGTTTTCCTATCAGGAGCACACAATTATACTAGGTAACTTGGTACCAGTTCCCTTTGGTTTTGAGTTTAGAGTATTACTTAGTAATAATAAGTTTTTCATATAATGCTATTGTTTGTGGGTTGATTTGCCTTATGGCAGGGGAGTATTGGCTGCAGGATCTCCAACAAATTGAGAATGCCACTATAGCAAGTGGAGGACCTCCTCCTGTAGCAGATGCATATACCATTAATGGTCATCCAGGACCCAACTACAATTGCTCCACTAATGGTATTTGAGATAACAAAAGATAACTGACCAAGTAATTGTGATAAATCTTTCTGCATTCCTTTTTCTTACATACGTTTCTTTCCTCATCATTTCAGATGTCCACCAAATCAATGTGATTCCGGGGAAGAGTTATTTGTTAAGACTGATTAATGCGGGTTTGAACACTCAGAACTTCTTTGCCATTGCTAATCACAATTTAACAATCGTGGAAGCTGATGCTGAATACACAGAGCCATTCACCACAGACACAGTGATGATTGGACCAGGTCAAACACTGAATGTCCTTGTGTCTGCTGATCAACCAGTAGGAGAATACTCCATGGCTATAGCACCTTACAAGTCTGGAAGGTTTGTCAAATATCAAAA
>PYAF01001524.1:867544-896158 GCA_007407185.1 Glycine tomentella
CCCCCCCCCCCCCCCACAAGATCTCTGACTTTGTTAATGGTGCCCCAAATAACATTCCATGACACAGTCATTGAATGGTACTAGAACAAAGGTCCTTAAATATAGTAGCAGGGTGCAAGTCATTCTGCAGGACACGGGGATAGTCACCACCGAAAACCACCCAATGCACTTCCATCGCTATAGCTTTTATGTGGAAGGGTATGGCACATGATACTATAACCCACGAACTGCAAAATTCAATTTAGTGGATCCTCCATACATGAACACAATTGGAGTTCCATCGGGTGGATGGGCAGCAATTCGCTTTGTTGCTGATAATCCAGGTACAGACCCTAGTGCTGTATTTAATTTCTCTATTGTTTTATTGAAACAGCAAGGAATTATTGATTTCTCTCTCTCTCTCCCTCTTTATCAATTGAATAATAGATTTATTCTATTACTATCACCATAACATTAAACGTTTTTGCAGGGGTGTGGTATATGCACTGCCACCTTGATATATACAAGTCATGGCGACTAGGAATGGTATTTATGGTGAATAATGGAAAAGGAGAGCTGGAATCCTTACCACACCCTCCGCCAGACCTGCCACAATGTTAAGACTACCAGCAGATCACAGTAGAGCATAATAAATAGACCTAGCAGATGATTTTGAGACCTTCATGTTCAAGCGTTCTTTAGCTCCATGTTTGTTAATGTAAAATGAAGCATTGGCATTTCTTTTAAAAACTATGGATGTAAAAAGCCAAAAGACTATAGCATGTTTGGTAAAGATTAAATTTGGAGAAATAATCGGATATTTTTTCAAAATTTCTATTCGAAAGCTGACAAAAATAAGCAATTATTTCTCTAAAATAAATTGAACCAAACACACGTTAGATAAATGCTAATTTCATTCTCTATAGTTTGATTTATATCTGCTAATCCATCAGAGTTCTGAATTTACCAAAAATATATAATATTAATGGAAATGCAATTGATAAAAGGTGACTCCAGTTCTCTCCCAGGTTCCACCTCTATACAAATTCCCAGTGAGGTGTCCAGATAGAAAAGTTGCTTTACACGAGGCTATAACACATCCAATCTTATTCGGTTTATATTGAAGAAGCACAACCCTCAAGGGGAAGCACGAAAATTAATCTAGTAAACATTACAAAATGAATATCTAAATCATTCTAAGTCATAGTCAATCCTCTCCTATACTTTTATAACATGCAATTTATTGTTTATAGTGATATCTGAACATGGCACTGACAGAGAACAGATTATGGGTTGACCCTCTCCACAATCCAGCTTTTCTTTGCTGCATCACTCACACTTGATTTGAAAGTTAGCCTCTGGTTACTCTTCAGATTCAAGTAATCAACCTGTAAATGGTTGAAACCAAAGTGAATGTGTAGATGCAAAAAGGCATATATTTATGTTATAGACTATGAGAGATATTCCTACCTGATTTGGCTCCAGGATTAGTAGACAAAAAGCATCAACTGGACCTATAGAAGGATCTAATGATATTTCTGGCAGTGCTTGCTCATTTAGACAGGGAAGTCCAGGGTTGGGCCACAAATATTGCAATCTTGATCTCAATGAACTGGCAAACCAGGATTTTTCTCTTTGCTGCATTATGAATTGATAAGATTAATAGCAATTGACAGCATTTAAAATTGAAAAATAAGAAAGCTTTGTTATATAACCTGCAAAAACATTTATGTTGGAATGATGTAAACCAAAATGGGCTCATTTAAGGGCATGTTTGAGAAAGTTGTGAGTTTACAGTTTTTGGTTTTCAAATGTAAATTTTAAAAATAAAATGTTTGATACTTTGGCTAAAATAAGCTAAATAGGTTTTTAACTCAATTTTGAAATACTTTTAGCTCAATTTTTAAAATAAAATAAAAAGTAGTTTTGGTTTTATGTTTTCAGTTGTAAAAACAAATTATTCACTTTCACCATCTCTTCCAAAAGACTCACATACTACCGCTAGTCTGTCACCACCCACCATTGGCATTACCACCACCACACCATCACCACCACTGTTACCGCCCCCTCCCCCAAAGTGCTGCAATAGTTGACTAGTTGGGGAATCGATGAAATATAAACTATAAAGAATTATGTTTTGAGAGAGAGAGAGAGAGAGAGGAGAGTGAATGAGGAAGTGGGAGTGATTTGCAAGATTGAAGTTTTTAAAATTTACAAAACTTGAAACTTACAACCAAACTGAAAAAGGCCCAAGTGTTTTGCTTTACTTCTCCTGATTTGATGAGGGACAATAAAGGTTTCTTGATTTTGCACGGTGCACGTGCATATAAATAGTATAAAACCCCAAATACCACTTTGGTAGCAAATGTGCCATCTTGTCCATAAGGATGCCCTACAGCTACAAGCTAAAACTGCTAAGTAGCTTTAAGCAGTTTTAGACTTTTGGTTATGTAGCAGGTCTGTTTGAGTTACTTAGTCTGTTAGTTATATGTGATTTCTCATTTGCCTAATATACTTCTGAGGAAAATCAGAAGTAGTTGGTCATATGATACGTTCAATTCCTTTAGCTACTTATCTTTAGCTCGTCTTATCCTGAAGTCACTAGAGATGGTTCAATTGCTTTTACAGAAAAGGTCAACATTGTTATCTCCCTTAGTATAAAGCACAACGCATTATCATCAATCACGGTGTGTGCATTGTACTTCTCTCAGTCAGTAAAAGAAGCACATGGCTGTAAAGGGCACAATTGCTTTACCTGGACTATTTTTCTTTTTTCACACCACAAACTATGCATAAAAAATTAAAAACACGTGCAACAGTTATACAGAATGTTCAAACCACACTCGATCAAACAAATGGTTAAAGGAATAACAAACAATTTCATCTTAACTGAAAACCTCCAATCAAACCTGAAGTTTTAGCGGGTCAGGATTCAAACCATCAATGATATCTACATCCCCATTTATCCGAAATTGCTCCCAGGAATCTGTGAAATACCAACATATCTAACCAAAAGAACTGAACTTAGTCCCAAAATCTACGCCCGATAACAAAATTTTATTAAAAAAAGTACCTCATGGAATAATTACCTCGGCAGAGGAGCAAAGCTTCAGCTCTTCAATCTACACTATGAGAAAGACAATCAAGACATTTAATTAAGTAACTTTTCAATGAAAATTTCAAACATGCCAACAACTATGTGCCTCTATAGTCGAATAGAATTGAATTTAACGTAATTGATTTGAACCATTGAATTTGAAGGTAATTGGAATGTATGTCAAAACTGTAAATTAATCTCATAACAGAATTTACCTTTAAACGTGTACACAATTCGACTAATTGATTCCTAATGTAAAAAAATTAAAATGCCCATAGATAACATAACGTGTTCTTAAAAAAAAAAAAAAAAATCATGTAAGTTAACAAATAAAGAGTAAATAGTCTATGCACAAAAAATGTAAATAAGTTTTACACAGTATGTATATAAATTTGTTATAGTTTTACGATAACTACCTCGAAAGCCATACCCAATGTTAGTTGATTGACACTGTAAAACTAACTTTTTTTACACGCATAGTCATTAAACTCATAAATTAAACAAAATGCATAATAATATTATGAGTCACAGTCGAATTCCCAGCATCAGTGTAATAACAAAAAAATAGAAAAATTGATCGAAAATAAGAAAAACCTTGCGAGTGCGGGCATCAGTGTTAATTTGGATGTTATCAGTGTTGTCTTGGAATCCTCTGAAAACGACAGTGCGGTTGGAAGGTGTTCCGTTGGTTCCTACGGTTGCCTGTCCGAAACACAAATAAAACGATAAAAATGGATAAATAAAAAAAATAAAATAAAAAGATTTGTTGATTGAGATACGAGGTGCATGAAAGAAGAGTGCTTGAGGTGAGCGTTGGATTCAAGAGCGTTCAGAAGAAGCTGCTTCCACGCCACGCTCCCCATTTTCCGATTCCCCTGCTTTGGGATATCTTTTCCCAGACTTCATCTTTTTATAATCTTTACGTTTTTTAAGACAATAGGGATCATTCATTCCAGTCCATTTTGTATGGAGTAAAATAGAATCATTCTGAACTATATATATATATATATTAGATATTTAAGCGTCTAAATATTTGGAATAACAAAATTTGAGATTTCTAATTAAATTGAAACAATTTGATACATAAGTTTGATGATCTTTATATTATTTTTTAATTAAATTTATTTTGGGGAAATTAAAATCTTTTTTAATTAATTTTAAAGTATCATAAAAACTTTATTTGTAGATCAATATTTTAATTTTTTTAATTAATATCTTTTTTATACCATGCATTCTACTATTAATCTATATTTTATAATTTATTACTTCTTAAAATAAAATATTTTCATCCAAGTTTAAAATAAAATAAATTAACATACACTTAAATAAATGTCATATTTATATTTTTTATTAATGTAATAATTAAAATATCTAAAAGTATAATATTAAATAAAAAATAATGTGAATAGTAAATTGTTAAAATAAATAGTGGAAGAAGGTCAGGGAGGCAGCGAAGGCTAGAGATTAGAATTAGAATAATTGGAGATTAAATTGTCTTTTTAAAAAATATTACATTAAAAATAAAAATATTAAATTTGTAAAAAAAAAAAATCTTACACTTTAATTGAAAAAAAATAAAATCAAGTCTTCGAAAAAAAGAAAAATCAAAATTGAGGATTTGATGTAACAAATAAGTAAAGTGATATTGTAAAATCAAACAAGATATAATGACTTGTAATTTAATAAATTAAATTTTCAGCTTCCAATTATTTTTTCAACTAATTTTGTCAACCATAACCTTCATATACAAGATAATAAATCACTAACACATTTATTTTATTTATATTTAGTTAAATACTTAAATGCATAAACAAAGTAATAACTTTTTACTAATGTTACATAAAAAATAATATTAATGTAGCTAAACAAATAAAATAAGTGTCTTAGTTAAATGGTCATAAGTTTAATTATTATGAAGATGATTTTTATTTTTTACTTCATTTAATCTTTTTCACATAAATATCATATCAATCGTCTACTTAAATTTTATGTCAACATCAATATGTCACATCAAAATTAATGTTTGATTTTGGATAAGAGAATTATTTATTTTAAAAAAATAGGAAACTAAATATCTTAATATAAAAATAAAAAGACTAAAATTATGAATTTAAAATTGTAGAAAAATCAAAATTATAATTTACCCTATTTTTTTATTAACTAGAAGGAAAGAAAAACGCAACTCTTAATTACTGATTCCTACGATCTTGTTAACGAAATACTAAAAGATAGGCCCAAACAAACACACAAAACTCAGAGCCTGCCAATCAAAAAAAGAATCCATGGATTGGGCCCAGTGATGTTGGAAAACACTACAAGGACAATTGCCTCCTTGACACAATTCAATGATGGTATAGCGTGAGAAGTTTTGGTATTTTCTTTTGACAAGTCTGTAACAGTGACTAACACATTTTTTATCCTTGCTTGATGGAACTCTCCTGCACCAAGGGATGATGGAATAACAAATATTTCTTATATTATAGGCACTTTAATCTTTAAATGTCACAAGGTACAGATATTCATCCTTCTTATTTTTGCATGTTTTAGATCAAACTTAATTTATTTTGATGTTTCCCTTAAATTAAATAATTTTTGGATCCATTGCAGCACAACAAAAATAATACTGTCATGCACAGGCAAATTTAATTAATACTTGATACGGTTCTGTTGCAATTTGCAAATGGTCATTCAAATGGTCCAAAGTCGCATGCATATTTAGAAAATCATGCAGCTTAAACTATTTTATATATTTTAACAGCACATGGACGTAGACACATTTAGCATGCATCATTGTGACACTGTTCGTTATCTCTTCTATATTCAAGAAATTAAGTTAAAAGAATTTAAAAGATAAATTGATAATTCATTTCATTTTATTATATTCTATTTTATTAATCATTATATATATATATATATATATATATATATATTTAAATTTAACCTCCAGCTGACACTTATGGGTGCATTTGGACAAGAGTTTATTTACAGCTTATTTTTCTAAATTATTTAAATATAGTATCCACCAACTTTAAATGTTTTTCTGTGGCATATACTGACTCTAGCAGGATCAAACTTGGTTGCATTATACATCAATTTGTTTAATTTTTTCAAATGAAAATATTTGTCCATATGCATGATGATAACATTGGTATTAATCTGATCCGTCTATGACTTTTTATCTTTTCTTTTTTAATTTAGGTCTTTGGCCTAAGTATGTTGGATTCTAATTTATATATGCAATTAATTATATACCATGTGCTGGCGGTCATTAGCAACAAACGATCCCTTTAATTAGTTAAGTTGACTACCACCAACCAATTTTGGCTTACATAGGTTAGAGTCAATTTTGTGGACTTAATAATTCACGACGTGGTTGGAATTTTGAAAACAGAAATTTCATTTTTAAATAAATTTAAAAACTATATATTAATGACTTATTTAAATATGAAATATAAAAAAATAGATTAAATTATTCGCATGCCCCCTTAATTTTATTTAAGTTTTAATTTAGTCCTTTATCTATTAAAAGTTGTAAAATTAATAATTATTTGGGTAATTATTTTATAGCCCGTTAGTTTTTTTCGAAAAATTATTTGTTTTCAACTTTGAAACACAATATTTTTTGGTTTAAATATATTTAAGGTTATTGATAAAAAAAATTATTGTTTTGGATATTCAATATATTTAAATTTTTATTTTGAATTCGTATCATCAATTAAGTGATGTTTCAATATTATCAATGATTGTGATAGTATCAAGTCATCACTTAATTAATGACGATAAAGACTAAAAAAAATTAATATATAAGAGACTCACAACAAGATTTTTTTTTTTTATTAAAGACACAAAATAAAATATTCTCATTTATTAGAAACCTTATACACATTTAAGTCATTTTTCTAATTGATTCAAGATGTGAAATTTATTCCATTAAGTTTATATGAACACCATGAGACCAACTGATGTTCGAACAAAAAAGAACATTAACAAGATAAAAATTGCATGAAAAAAGAATCTCATTAGTCATATTTTGATTGATTTTGAAAAAAAAAATTGGTTGCTCATAGGACATATTTTCATGCAATCTTCATCTCATTTATATCTCTTTTTTTATTTTATTAATGAGTTAGTTTCATAATTTTTATATATAAGTAAATCTAATAAGATAAATTTTACATTTTGAATTAATAAAAAAATGTTCAAAAGCGTATCTTAAAATTGAAAGTGAACATTTTTTTTAAAAGAATCAGCATGCTATAAAATAATTACTTAACAGATCATTTTATAACTTTTAATTTAAAATAAAGTTAAGCGATCACGTGAGTAATTTAGCCAAAAAATTTAAGATGATTATATTTTTATAGAAAAAATTCAAGCAGAATGAAAATATTTCATAATGCCAAAAAAATGAAAATATTCTAAATAATACTAAAATAAAATAAAAATATTTTTCTTTTATGTAAACTCTCTCATCTTAAAACTTTAGTCAACACTTCATGTAAAGTGAAATACTCAAATACGGGATACTGCTTTCTTATTTGACAGGCGATCCCATAATAATAAGGCATTGGCCTGTAGAAAGAACATAACACATTTTCTTGTGATCACAAGAGAAAAATACACACACACACACACTTAAAATTTAATAAATTAGAAATATAAAAGAGTTTAATTGGCATAGATGTTATATAAAAGAATTTAACTGCATGTACTGTCGGAATAAAAAAATTAATTTACACGTACTTTTAACCAATCAAAATTTATTTGTATACTACTACAAATAAGCATTTTAACGACATAGTTAATGTTATTCTAGAATAATTTAATTATATTATATTATTTATCTCTCTTATAACTTATTAATTGATATTTCTCTTATTTATTTTTCCAACATTTCCTCGGCAGGCATAATTGATGTTATTCTAGAATTAAAAATTATAACTAAGAGTATCATTAATTAAGATAAGAATATAATTGGAAAAAAATATATATAGCGAGTGTATTGGGTTAAATAACTTAATTCAGTGGTATTTATTAAGTAAGTGCTCATCATGTACGCACTTATATATGTATATAAAAGTTAATTTTATAATTGAAGAGAAAATCAGGTTAAACTATTTTTATAAGTATTCCGTATAGCTTATTGAAATAAATTGAAAACAATTTATGAACATTTTATAAACCTCCTTTCCAAATATTTATATAAGTAATTAAGTCATGATATAAATCTAAATAAATCATAAATAAACTCTTCTAAATACACCCATTAAGTTGAAAAGTAGTATTAATTGATATATTACAAACTTAAATTAAAAAAAAAAAACAAAAAAGAACTTCTATGTAAAAATATATTTTTCTCCAGAAACGACAAATATAAAAACCAAAGAGAAAGTAGTATATATTTAATTACTTTATTTCATACGTTGTTTATCACCCGTGTATAAAAGCCCTCCATCCGAAAATATTGACTAAACCTATGACACAAACAGGTCTGTAGCTTTGAATTTGTTTTTGACTTTGAATCTTACATAGTTGTTTTTTTCTTTTCAATTATCAATACGGATTAACACACTAAATTGTAACATAAATGTTTACTTTTGATTTAGATATTTTTATAAGTCTCTTTCAGTAATTACAATCGTAATTTGCTACATCATTCCTCAAATGAAGGTTGAAAAAAAGAAAGGCGGAGAGAACTTGCACACGTGAAATTTGAAGGAGTCATCATGACCTAAGTGAGAAAGGTGGTCATGCACCAATTAGCTTCTTGGAAAGTATAAGAAAATACCATTAGCAAACAGTTGGACTATGTTAACATGTTTGAAAAATTTCCCTATAAGTATTTTTTTTAGTAGAGAAAATAAATGCGTTTTTTTATAAGTTTAAATAAGTTTATGTATAAATTAATTTGTAAAAAAAATTATTAACTTTTCTTAAAGATATTTTTTAACTTATGACATAAACAAAATTTTGACTTATGAGAAGTTTATTTTTCTTCTTATATTCTTCTCCTATAAATTTATATGTAATTATGAAGAAATTTAATTATTCAAATAGATCTTAAAACACTAACTAATGAGAAATATTATACAAAGGATAGTGATAAAAAGAGAGAATAATTGTTGTTGCATGTGTCTTAAAGTTTAAGTTGTTGGTTCTTATATAGGGTTAGTTTGTTTAAATATTTAAAAAAGTAATTTAATTTTTTTTATAAGCGTCTATTTAAGCAGTAGTTAAGATTTGTTTCTTTAAAAAAAAATCTTATTTAAAACATCAAAAAATTATAAAACTACTTATTTTGTTTTAAAAAGTACTTTTTTTAAAAATAAAATAAAAGCTTAAATAAACTACCCCATAAGACCATAATGTTAGTGTAAGTTTGTGGCATTTGCAAATATTAATAATGAATAGTTTTTAACTCCTAAATAATTATAATGAAATTAATATAAAGAAAAATTATCAATATAACATTGATATGAGTGATAATATTTCATAAATAAGACTTTGAATTTGAGTTTTGTAGACGAAAAATTATGATTAAAAGGGAAAATCACACTAATTATAGTTATAAACAGATTTATTAACGAATATTATTTATTAAAAAATTAATAGATATTTAACATCAACATCATAATGACTAAAAAAATAATAAATAGTTTAAATATAAGTGCAATTATTTGACGACAACAACAATAAGTATAATAGAAAAGGACTTTTAAGGAGAAAAAAAATAAGAGAAAGATAAAAATGAGAGGAAGAGAGGTGTAGAAGACAAGAAAAAAAGTGAGAAAGAAAGAGAAAGGGACATACAAAAGAGGGACATACAAAAGAGGGACAGAAAACAAAATGAAAGGATAATCACAGAAAGACATGAACTACCAATAAAGATGACAAAAAAAAAAAATTGTATATAATTTTTTTTGAAGTCAGCAAAAAAAAAATCATTAAAAAAAACGCAAACCTATATACACAGATCACAGATGAAGCAGCAAATATAAAAACCTACACACAGGTTACCCCATATCTACACCACAATGTATTTGTAAATATAACATAACCTGAGGAATACAATTTCCCCTGTTATAGTACTACCACGTGACAATAACTCTCCCACCGAAATCTCTAACAGGTATGCACATCACATGATCACACACCTTTGACTCCGTTCCTTTGCAGAAGAAAAGAGCCTAAAAAAGTATAAATGAACAGTAATTTTTTTAATATTTTATTTTAATTCAAAATTTTCATCTCATTTCAATTTTTTTTTTCCTGTGTTAACACATTCATAACCGGTCAATAGTAAAAGCTCACTGCACCATCACTATAACCATCACCATACCACGATGCCACACTTTCAAAACCAGTCTCACCCATAATACCTTGCCCCTTTATTCGGGATCTTCCAGATGCATAAATTTCGTTAGAAATTATAAATGGATAGTTAAATGAGTATTTACGTATAATATATTTTTTTTCTCTACCCATTTGTTAATGGAATGGGAATAAATATCATACATTACTTGTGCCGTGGATACCCGCAACACACTAAAATTAAAATTGCTATAATTTGCTATACCATACTTTTTTCTTTGACAAATTTATTATAATTCCATTGACCATTTACAATATTCTTACTTAGTGACATAACTGGTCTAGACTTAGGCTGATACTAAACGGTAATTAGTCATATAATCATAATGTAAATAAGTGATTCTTGTGTACTTACCACTTATTTGAGTACACGATCAATTTGATTTGCAGACTGGAGTTTATAAAAAGAAAGCTACTATGACGATAGCGTATAATGAAATTCAAAACTTAAAATAATGTAATTGACTATTAATTATAATTTGACTAAACCTAATTAAAGAGGAAAGCTAGTTTGATGATACGTGCGTGCGATAAAACTCAATACTATACGTAAAATATGTAGCCGACTACTAACTTTAATTTGTCCATGTGTGCATAATAGTATACCGTGAAACGCATGCTTAATTTATTGTGCCACAAGGTCAAGAATATATTTTCATAATTTAATGTAGTGATGTAACTGTTCTATACTATTGGAACGTAGCACACTCAATCGTCATGTTTAATTAGTAAATGTAAATTTTAAACATGACTTTGAACCTACTTTTGTATGCATATTGAACAGTTTTCAACCCCACAGTCCACACTTTGTACCCGTTGGACCTGCATTAAAGGCATACTGTATAGACTAAACTCTTGTTACTATAAATTAAATTAATTAAGATAAAAACAAAACCACCTGTTTTAATTTGAAGGCGGCATTTAACACGGATGATATGCATGATGAATTATTACTTTAACGATATTGTTGGATATAATATATATATATTTTAAGATCAATATATAGTCAAGATGAGACTGAGTATTGTGTAGTTTGACCACTTTTTGATGTAGCCAGTTAAGTATGCAAACATGTGTTTATTGTTGTTTAATACTCACATAAAAAGGAGGGGAAAAAAACGATCATGCTAACATGTTAATTAAAATATAACTCAGATTAAAAGAATAAAAAGATCAAGAGAAGAGAAGATAAGAGTTTAAAGGAAATAAGAATTGTGTGTATTATTTCTAAGAGTAATAACCTATATATATATATATATATATATTAAATACAAAAGATATGAAATTATTCACAATAAATTTAGGTTTGTTTCATGAGATAGGACTTGAAGATGTTAAAGAGGATTGAGCTAAATTTATTTATTTAATTAATCTAAATGGGTTAGGTTAAGTTGAATGATTAAACCTATAAACTCACATAATTCATTATTAGAGTAGGGTTGGATTAAAATTCTTTAACTCATTAGTTGGTTAAATTCATTAAATAATATGCATTAGTTTAATTTCTATGAATAAAAAAAATCAATCTAAATTATTTTTTAACAGGTTAAAAGTCAATTAGATTTGTGCTTCATTGTCTACTCCAAAGCTTTAACCCATTGAATCAACAATCTTGGTATAATGAAATGTAAAAATCGTTTTTATTATGCAACAAAAAATAGACTGTGCAATAATTTATTTTTTACTTTTTCCCTCCAGCGTATGACATTTGGCCAAACCCTTTGAGTTCTGACGCAACATTCAGTTCTCACGCAGCACCGCACTCCGTCACGCACTGTACCACAACGCACCGTCAACGATGTCGTGTTCCCTCATGCACTGAACATTGTTGCACCGTCAACGATGTCACACTCTGTCACACACTGAACTCCAACACGTCATCACGATGTTGCGCTCCGTCATGCGTTAGTTTCTTCCTTCCTTAATCGCTTCTACGCCGCTATTCTCTTCTGTGCCTTAGTCTCTTGCTGCACTCTCACAACCACTTTAGTCTCTTGCTGCACTCTCACAACCACAATAACAACACTTGCACGGAACCCCAACGTTGAGGTAAGTTTTTGTCTCTGTATTTAGCTATTGTGCTCTGATTTTTTGTTTCTTGTAGATAGTTTTATAAATTAACCGTTCTTTATTTTATTTCATACAACGATTTTTATGTGTTGTATTTTTTTACTACGATGATAAATCGATCGATCTCGTAGATAGTTTTATAAATCGTTCTCTTAGTCATACCAAGGACAACGGTTTTATTATCATTGCGTTATCTTTATAAAAAGAAAAACCATTCTCTTAAAAATGAACAAGACCTTAGATTATTACGTTTTTAAAATCGTTTTTATAGATAAAGAGAACGGCTTTTTTGTAATGAACTACACCTTTTACGTGTTATCGTTGTCGTAGGGGAAAAATGTTTAAGTGATTTTTTTGCTCCAGCTTAAATAGCTTCCTACTTAGATTGTTTTTGGATCGCTATTGAACCTACTCTAGCTAGGCTCATATCAGTCGTCTACAAATGCCTTATTTAATTTAGCTGTCAAATATTTTTAGTGCCAACAACAACACAAATATTCAATTCAAGCCTTTACTTATGAAAGCAAAACTCCTTATTACTACTTAGACCAATAAATATTGATATTTTCATCGATAACTATGTCATCACATATTAATAAATCCAATATAAATAATTTTCTAGAGCTTAATTTCTTTTTTAAATATTTTCAAGTGACGCACATGCGAGTAATAATAATATCTATCCTTTTTTTTATATATAAGAAACGTTTGTTATCTTTGTTTACAAGCAAACCTTTGGTGACAGTGACAGTTGTAGTCAACCAAAACCAGTTAATTACGATGCTCTCCTGATTGAAGCTACTGGAGGAAAAATGCTGAGAATATAGTATATAGTTTTAGCTTAGATGAAATTAAGGACCGTTGTTTCTGTGGTGGGGTGGTTTTGTAATTAAGTATAGTACGTTTTATGTTTTGTACTCCATATTTTAAAGTTAAACTTGATCACTACTTGTGTCAAGTTTGGTTTCTTCAATGATATATATTTAGCTTATAAAAAAAAGTTTAGACGAAAGGACATAATGCATACTACTACCTTGACTTCTAAATATATAAGCTTAGCTAACTACACTGATATTGTCCAAGACTCCAAGTAATGACTTATGAGAGTGCCAATCAAGGCAGAAAATTGTATCTTCAATATGTACTGTCTTTGCTCGGCAAAACAAAATTATCTCTTTAATGTATGTGTACAACTTTTTTTTTTATAGGCTATTATGTGAACATTGATTTGGATGCAATGGATTTAGATGAAGTTGATACCCCTAAGGGTGTGATACTATACAATTTGAAGTAATGCAACAAGTGACAGTTATAGTGATGACCAAACTGTCTTTAAAAAAAAAATAGTGATGATCAAATTAATTTGGTTATCTTTTGCACTGTGTAGCTTAGTTATCAAGTCTTGGTTTATTTGGTTGAAATGATAAAATTTATAAATTCAAGATTATTATGTGGAGATAACTTAAACTATGCTTACGAAAATAACTATATTTAGAATTTGAACAAATACTATTTGGTTGCATTATTGCATATGGATTGATACTGTGAAATTTGATTCATATATATGAATTTTTAGTAATTAGTAATTATTTGTCTTATAATTTCATTATGCTTATCAGGAAACAATATATTATGAAACAAAGAGAATGCTTCTTTTTTTATACTTGTGACAAAATTTAGTGTAAGCATTCCATCCCAAATATGCAAAATTTGGGAAGAAATATTTTTTTTATCAATTTCGTTGCAAATTTGTGACGAAAATTGTTACATAATTTTGCTTCTTTTTTTTTATATAAAAAGTGTGAATGAGAAAAAATTTTAAAATTATTTCAACAGATTTTGTGCCAAATTTTTCTAAAAAATAAAATAAATTAGGCTAAAATATAATTTTGACCCCCTATTTTCTTAAATCCATCATTTTAATTTTTTTTATTTTTTAATTAAAATATTTCTGTCCTTCATTTTTAAAAAATTCACAATTTTAGTATCTTATTTTTTAATTAAGACATTTTGTCCTTTATTTTTTTTTAAAAAGCAATTATAATCCCTATGCTTAATTTCAAAAGTTGATATGTGTAATTTGTTAACATTGATATATGTTTGTTTATTAATTGAGATATTTTATCTCTCATTTTTTAAAATTCTATAATTTTAATTTTTCATTTTTTAATCATGACATTTTGTCATCTACTTTAAGAAAATTGCAATTATATTCCCTATACTCAATTTCAAAAGTTGATTTGTATTACTTCCTTAATGTTTAGTAGTCACATGAGAATTCTTTTAAATTATTTAATTGCTTATAGACTTAATTTATATAAATAAAGAATTAAAAATGTATACCGTCAACATCTGAAATTGGTAACAGAGATTGAAATTACGGAATTTTTACAAGTGAGAGATGAAAGATATTGTTTAAAAGTTAGAAGAAATAAAATTGTGAATATTTTAAAAGTTTTTTAAGGGTAAAAACGATGTTATATAATATTAAGGTACAACGGGTACCAACGAATGTGTTTGATACTATTATATTGCAAATCCAAATGCTAAACAGAAGTTTCATCACGAGGCTAAATGTAGGGGACAGCCAAGTTTGTTAAGATACCTTTCTTCTTCTTTTTTGGCTTATGTAACATGAATGGATCTTACCTATTCCATCAACGTTTGTGGTGGCCTTAGCCATTTTGGCTTCTTTTTTTTTTTTTTCTTTTTCCGGATATATAGATACAAGATTATGGGGTTATTAGTGTTCATATTCATTTGTTCAGTGACTCTGATCTAAAAAAAATAAACTGATGATGTTGTCATGATATTGGATCATTAAGTTAGTAGTCGAATCGATGAATTATTAATTGATCCGCGTGATCCAATCTATAATAAGAAAATATAAAATTTTATATCTATCTTAAAATTTTTCTTTTAGTACATTAAAATTTAAAAATCTTAAAAATATAAATAAAATATAAAAAATACAAATTAAAAATGACTATTATTTTTAACATTTAATATCAAAGACATCAATGATAATATACATTAATATTCACACTAAAATGAAAAATAATCATATCATATCAATGTAGATTATAAATATAAATTAAAAAATCAATCAAAAGTTTCAATCTATAGTTTTAAAAAATAATTCAGAATTACAATTTCACATATAATTCAATCATAATTACGATCATTTTTAAATTAATTTAACTCAATAAAAAATACAATTGGAGTCACAAAAAATATTCAATAATGAATAAAAAGATCAATTTAACTTAAAATAAAAAAATAAAAAAAAACTAAAAAAAAGTAAGTGACTCGATCCACGTTAACTGATAAACGAGTCACATGCTCGACCATAAATCTTACTGAGTCAGTCCATATCACTTTGGATCAAATGCTTAACCAATTCATCTGATCCAACCACCATATCTCAGTCCGACCAGCTACATCCATCCTAATTTTAAAACTATGCGGAGACTAGTCAACAAAGGCGGTTACACTTTTGGCCGAAATCCATATTCAAAGAAGTGTTTATTTATCCTTTCGATTCTTAGTTAATATAGAATATGTCGAATGATTAAGTCAAAGACAATTTTTTTTCTTTTTGTTATTTTGGTTAAATTAACTCCCTGATTGATACGTACAGAATTTTTTAGTTGCGGACACAATATTCATATACATAAATCAACATTTAGTTTATGGACTATAAATATTAAATATTTATTTTATATAATTAAGTTTATATAATAAATAAATATTTAATATATAAATTACATTATAATTATATTTCATAATAAAAATAATTAAAATATACTATTGATAATTTAGTATCTATGCTTTAAGGTTATTGTTTTGAATTTAGAATGATGAACTTAAATTATGATTTAAGATTTTTTTAGCTTTAGATAATTTATTTTGAAAAAAAAACTATTGAAATTTAGTTAAAAGATGAATATAAAAGAAGATAGATTGAAAATGAAAGACAATTAAAAAACTTAAATATTAAATGTGTGCGTAAAGATAAAAGAGAGGTGATTCAAAATGAATGAGATAGATTTTTTTATTAATTAAAAATATAGTATGTAAAATACACATAAAAATAAAAAATATATATAAATATTTAATTGAGAGAATAAAAAGAGTGAAACTGAAAATAAATTTGTGTGGACAATATTTATATTATGAATAGACTTATTTTGTTATATTTGAAGTTATAAGGATCAATAATAATTATAATATCTATTACATAAAATAAAATTAAAAAGTTAGTGAGGACAAATTTGACCATAATGATCAATGTGCATCCGTCCCTCACGTTCAATTACAACAAAGTTCTTAATTATAATTAATTTTAAAAAATAGTAATAAATATTTGCAAACTAATATAATTAAATCTATATTAATAATTAGGATAGAATATATTTTTTATTCTCTTATTTTTTAATTAAGATATTTTATCTTTCATTTTTATAAAATTAACGATTTTAGTTCTCTTGTCATCAATTTCAGACACATTGATGGTGTATTTTTTAATAAATTAAAGTTGTTAACAATTAAATAATTTTAAAAAAACTGTTATGTGAATAATAAATAAATATGTGTGTTAACGTTTAAAATTGACCAAAAGAACTAAAATTATGAATATTTTAAAAGTGAGAAATATAATATATTAAATAAAAAATGGATGGATAAAATTACAAATTTTATAAAAATGAGAAATGAAATGTCTCAATTACAAAATAGAGGAATTAAAAGCTTAAATTTGAGAAAATAAAAACGCAAAAATTATATTTTAATCTAATAATTAACATAGTAATTCACTAATTTTTTCATCCCAAAATAAGTGTAGTATTTGGTGAAAAATTTGTTCCAGAATAAGTGTTGTATTTAATTTTTAATGTAATATTAATTTATTTTCACTAATATTCTTAATAAGTATTATTTTAATTTTTAATGTAATATTTATATTAAGATTAATTTTGTAAAAAAATATATATTTATTAAATTTCTTTTGTGTAAACACAACTTAAAACGACCCATAGTTTGCCGGGGAGAGGAAGTAGATTTTTAATGTAACAACTTTTAACCGTGTTCGAAGTTTTTGTATTTTTATTTAATTTTCATAAGATTTTGTTTTTGTTTTAAGATTTATACTCAGTTTTCTAAATTTCTTTATAAATCCCCATTCAGGAGCAGCAGCACCGTGTATCAGCAATGCAAGATTGAAGATTCCCTAGATCAGCTGGGAAGACAAAGAATAAATAATACAGTATTTAATTGAACAAAGAATTTGGATTTAGTTTCTTGAAATTCAAAAATTATTACTTAAAGGCATTGAAATTCATCCCGTTTGCCAGAGCACCGTTTACCTGCTATGGCAGTGTCGGTCCGTTAAATCTGACAATAAATCAATAAAAGTATAAAACCGATCACGATGGTCTCCTCACAATTAATGCTAAACGCATTTACATGGTCATTATCAATGTTTAACAAAAATCTAACCTCATTAGTTTTTAAATATTTAATTAAAATTACAGGACTTTACAAATTAATTTAACCTCAACAAAGTCATTTTCATCTCAAGTGATGCAATATTAATAAATATTTTAACTTTTTTTCTGCAAATAATCTCAAAACCAATTTTTATGTTAATTGAAGTTTTAGTTTTACAATTTTACATATATACTCCTGCGGCAACTTAACGTTATTATTAATTCTTATATTATAAATTTGAGTTTTTCATTTTTAAATGAAAGCATATTTCACTATATTATTTTTTCTTCTGGTAATGCATGTAAGATTTTTCATCGGTTAATCTATTACTATTTATTTTCTCCTCAAATGTTGCTTATACGTCAATTAGTATCTCTATACATCTTTCGAGTCAAGTTTGCAGGCCTTCGTTTGAATAAAAAAGATTCTTTTGACTAATTCTAAATTCTTAATAGACAACAGAAGCAAATGTTTGATTGAAACCAAAATGTTTCGGAAATGATTTTATGTTTTTTTGAAAAAAATCAAAGTTAGTATGATGTACATGTAGTCATTGTAGTGGCATCATATATCGTCTCAACATGAATGGATCTTAGTGGTGAAATGCACGTTTAAAAATATTAGTATAATTCAACTTTTCCACGAGATATATTTCTACTAGCTAGTAATTAGCACTAAAAAACAACTATTGCCGAACGAGGTATGATTACCTCATACGCAACTATTAAACTATCACTTCCTCTGGCTGAAATTTCAGATGAACTTTTAAAAGATGGCAGTTTCAAGCATTATGCCTGAATGTTGAAAAAGCATATAACAAATGTCAACTTATACAAACAAAAGGCTCGGTGAATCGAATGCTGAATTTGTTTATAATATGAAACTAAAAGGTCTTTTCATAGAACAAATTTGGCATTTATGTAGTCGAAACAAAAATATAAGAATAGATGGAGTTGTTGTTCCTGCCAAAAAAAAGAAGATAAATCTGTTGTTCCTGTAAAAAAATAAAGATGGAGCTGTTGTTGAGCATCTATTATTGCAGAATTTGATGTTGATATAATAGTTGTTGCTATTTCAAATCAAAGACGTAGGTAACATTTCTTTAAGATGTAATTTTTTTTTTTAAACATGTACATGTACATGTTATTAATACAAAGTATCTAACAATTTGGTCTATAATTAATATATGTTAGAAAATATTTTTTGAGCCAAAATTGAAGATAAATTCAGAAAATTAACAACAACTCACATATTTTATTTAATCTACCAAACTGGAGCATCTTGGCATGAACTGGTATAAATGTTAAGGTTTATCATCTATGATAAAATTGAATAAGGAGTAAATATATATATATATATATATATATATATATATATATACTTCCGTCTTCTTCTTTTTTTTTATTTATTTAAAAAAAGCACGTGAGAAGCAAGCTTCAAACATCTCTGTTGAATAAAAGTTTATTCACTTTCCTAGAAAGTTAAAAATGATGAGATCTCTGTTCAGATGCTTGGTGGATTTCCCCCAATTTTCTTCTTTAACAGTCATTCTGGGCGGAGCGGCGATTGGTATAGTAAGCGTACATTACCACACATTACAAATAATAAATAAAAAAGAGTCATTTTATTAGCAGTTTCACATCAAATAAACTTTTATTTTATAATGTTAGTACAAGTATCATAATTTTATATTAATAACATTATAGAAGTAAAAAAAATACAATATAATAAATAAAGTGATTAAACATAAGTGACTAATGTATTGAAATTAATGTTAATTTTTTTATACTATTTAAATTGAATTTTTGATGAAAACAATTCTTAATCAGATTTTATTTATTTTTTAATTAAACACTGAATTAATCAAAATCTATTTATTTTCAGATAAATAAGAGGATTAAGAAAAAAAAATAGTATTATATAACAGGGTTATTGATGCAAAATGTTAATATATACAATTATTATACATATTAGATAATATAAATATATGATACCTTCAACTACCATTAAAAAATTGTTATATCAATTAAAGCAATCCTAAGGACTGGTTTATTTAGTTAGTGAATGTCAATTCACTCAATTGTTTTTGCAGTGCATATTACACAAGTGACAGAATTATTAAATGTACAAAAACCCAGATGAGATTAGATATGGTCAGAGGATATAAATTATACAATATAAATGAGTGGTGGATCAATTATTTATTATTTTAGGTAAAAAATAATAATTAAGTTGGGTTGCAATATTTATTAAAGACAAAAAAGACCTCATGACTGAGAGATCATTTATAGATATATTTACATATATAGTTTTCACGTAAGCAACAAGATTTAAACTCCAGTTCTTTCGATATATGCATTGAATCTTCACGAACTGAACTATTTTTTTTTTTACATTCTTTTAATCTAATAAAGATTCTGCAAATGAATTCAGTTCGAATTGGCCGTGGTCCATGTTCAAGAGCTGGAAATATTCTTCATACAATTGCTGTAGGGTGCCATGATCTGTGGGAAAATAAGAGTGGCATTCAATATCTGAGACGTTGACTAAGTCATGGTCCTCACTGAAGAAGCCAAAACCATCACTTTCTTCTCCCACATTACCAACTTCACTAACCACGTTTGATTCTTTCGTCACGGGGCTTTCCTCCTTCTCTTGGCTTGTTGATCCACTAGCTGAATTGGAATTGGAATCAAAGGTGAAGGTGTTACTATCCGTTCTTTGTAAATACATAGCCTTCACTCTAATTGGTTTTGGTAGGTAAACTTGTGTCTTTGGCGGCTCAGCATTTTCTTTGCCTTTGTTCTTCTTCTTGTTCTTTTTGCCACCGTTCTTCTTCTTCTTTTTGTTGTTGCCACCATCACTTGCAGGCTCTTCTTGAGGATTCTCTACCATGTTGTTGTGTGTGTCTGTGTCTTCTGTTCCTTGAATTTTCAGCTTTTTGCTTAGATGGGTATTCCAGTAGTTCTTTATTTCATTGTCTGTTCTCCCTGGTAACCTTCCTGCTATGAGGGACCATCTGTTTCCCAAAAGTGAATGCATTCTGATTATAAGATCATCTTCTTCTGGTGCTATGTTCCCTCTCTTTATGTCTGGTCTCAGATAGTTCATCCATCTCAGTCTACAACTTTTTCCACATCTAAGAAGCCCTGTATATTCAAACAGAGTTATGAATTAGAATTTATTCTACCGTTTTGTATAAAAGATATATGTAATTTTATATTATAAATTTAACGATTATACACATATAATTTTATATTATCATTCAATCATATATCAGGATTGATATATTATAAAAGTTATACATAATGATTTATGATTAAAAGCATAACATGAGACATTAAATTGAGAAATGAATTGGGAAAGTTAGCATCTAAACCCTTAATTACCTGCTTTTTTGGGTAGTGATTTCCATTGGCCTTCTCCATGAGCTTGGATATACTTGGTAAGCAATGCATCTTCTTTAGGAGTCCATGGACCTTTGTGCAACCCCACTTTGGAACAACAAGGAGCCCTTCCCATTTTTTGGCACTCTCAGATTGGGACTCTCACTCACTTGAACTATGCAAGAGAAGGGTTCTCTCTTCTCTCTACCTTTATAGAAAGGTAGGAAGTACTGAAGCAGAGCACCTAAGATGCCAACACCTTGCTCCATTTATATAATAGTGGAGATGTACCAATTTTTTATTATTATTTTAATCTATATCATGCTATGGAGTATGGACGAAGACAATTTGAAAGCAAACAGTGGCTGCTATTATCTATTCACATTTCCCGTACTAGTTTCATTTCATTTACTTAATCTTTTTTATGTTGAATACGAAATGGTTGTTGGATAGTGATGTTTGTTTTTGAAAAATAAAAGGTTTGAGGTGAGAAGGTACTGTCTTTATTGCAAATTACAGACCAAATTAAGATCGTTTATAAATGGAAATTTAAATTTAAATCATTCACCTCTAGTAATAAAAACTAAACCAGAAGGTATATTGAGTAATTTGGTAATTCTCAACAGGTTTTTAGATCATTAGCTTGCTTGGTTGGCTATCAAGATTCTTATATTATTTTGGTTGTTTAAAAAAAAAAGAAATATGAATATGATACATATAAAATCCATACAATAATTTATACAATATTATTTTTTTATGCTTATCTCTCTCAATTATTATGACATTTAAAAAAATAGTATACAAGAGAGATAAAAAAAATCTTACAAATTGTTGTACACATTATATTTCTTAAGAATAATAAAAAAATAAGTTATATAATAATAAATTTATTAACTTTTATAATAATTATCTTAAAAATAATATTTTTCTTATAATTTAGGCATTGTTTGGTATTAGAATTTTTTATTTTTGATTAAATCATTCTTTTTAAAATGGATTTTTAGGAATAAGATTCTTAGAAAAATTTATAAAATATGTTTGATTATCATTTAATTTTCCTATGAATAACATGTTTTTGTTGTCAATTATTATGAGAAAGTTATTTTTATTCATAAAAAAACTTTTTCTTAACCATAATTGTATATATGACTATTGCATTCAACATGAAACTTGTGGTTGACACTAAAAACATCTATCATCTCATTGTTAGTTCATTGAATCTTTACAGGTGTCTCTCGAGATAATTTCTTACAAAGTTCTATAGTCAATTATAAAAAAAAAATATTTATTATTCATAAAAAAAATCATTTCTATTGATGACAAGTCATTTAAGTTAATTTTTAAGTTTTTTTATTAGTTAGAAAAATTTATTTAATTATTTGATAAATAAAGTTTTTTAATTAACTTACATTTTTTCAGAAACTTAATTTTTTAAAATGATACTTGAAGCAATTTTTTAAAAAGTTAATTTATAATTTTTCAAATTTCATTTCTTTTTATTCTTCAATGTTTATTCAATTTTTTATTATCATTTTTAAATATATTATTTTACATTTTTCAACTACAGTTAATTTTACAAAATACTTATGATTTAAAAAAATAACTTAAAACTTTTGACTGCCAATTAATTTTTTAACATCTACCTAATTGTTTTAGCTAGTTTTGTCTAAGATATACTGAAATAAAATCTCTAACTCTATTTTAACTTCTAAAAATGACCATAACTAACTTAAAAGTGATTTTTATGTAACGATTAAAAGGCATAAAAGAATATGAAAGATATTACGCTGAGTTTTTAATTTAAACTACTTTAATATAAAGGCTAAAAATATTTATTAGTTAATGAACACTTTTTTTAATAATGATAAAAATAAAAATCGAATTTAAATCTTTATGTATCTACCCTAACTCCTAAAACTAGGTCAATCGATCCTAATGCGTTAACATTTTTATCTTCTACTATTATTTCTCGAATTTCAGCCTCATTTTTTTCCACAAATTTTATTTTGATTATTTTAATTATTTTATTTTTGCCTATTCATTCATATCAACACATTCACGTCAACATTCTATTGTTATGTTAATATTTTAGTTAAATATTAAATATAATTTAACGAATGAACCAAAAATATACAATAATAAATAATAAAAAGATCAAATTTATAAAATAAAATGAGAATAACAAACTTAATAAACTACAATAAAAACCAAAGTGTAATTAAAGTAATGAATTTAAACATAAAAAAGCTGTTACTAGAGAAATTGAATTTGAAATCTTAATAAAATTTTGAGTTAAAATTTTGTAGGTACAAAAATTATTAAAAAAGTGACTCCATTTGTAGATAGAAAAATCATGACCCCAGTATTAACACTACCGAAAAAAACAAGCGGAACAAGTTTTTTCTTTTTTTCTTTCTCTCTCCGGCGGCATCAGATCAGTCTGCTCTCTCTGTGTGGCGGCATCAGATCAGTCTGCGCTCTCTGTGTGGCGGCATCAGATCAGCCTGCTCTCTCCCTGTGGCGGCGTCAGGCTTCTCTGTCTCTCTCCGGCAGCGGTAACAAAAAAAAAAATATACTGAAATAGCACTCGTGAACATTTTGGTGGATTTTATATAATAAAATATTATTAAAAAGACATGCATCGTGCTCCATCGACAGCTAAATTATGCTGTTTATTATAAAATCAAATTATATTTACATAAATAGTATTTTTCTCTAAATATGTAAAATACTAATAAATTTATTCTCAAAAATTTAAATTTTAGTCTCTAAAAGTAAAAAAAAAAAGTGCGACAAATTCATTTATGCATTAACTTCTGTATAATGAAAGAAACTAAGTGACATATTTATGGATAAATTTATAAAGATTTTATACATCGAGAGGCAAAAATAATTATTTATTTAAAATTTAATTTAATTTTTATCTTTTTCTATTTTTTAATCATTCTAAGTATCATATTATAATAAACATTTTTTCACATTTTTTTTGAAATTTTTCCACTTTTTTGTCAACTTTTATTTTGTCTATATAGGATAAATAATTATTTTCATTTTTAAATGTGTAAACTGCTTACAAATTTATTTCTGAAAGTCAAAAAAATATGACAAATTTATTTATCCATTAACTTTCATTCGTTACTATTAATGAAAAACTTACATGATACATAAAGACAAAAATATTATCACATAAAAGAATGTTAACATAAATATTGAATAGATTAGACTAAAATTTCAATAAATTTCTATTAAATTAATTTATAACGTTCTACAAATTAAGACAAAATCTCTATTATTAAAAAGACTTGCATCATGCGTGCTCCATCAACTTTTTTTCCATCTATATATTATGTTATTTGTGAAGTACGTGCCAATTATGTATTTTAAAATGTTTAGTTTTTTTTTATAAGTTTCATTATTTATTTTTAAACAAATAATTATATACATGACTCATTTTAAAACATATATGAAAATCAATACAATTAGACTGATTTACGAGTCAGATTTAATTAAATTTATTAACTCAATTAAAATTCTATCAGTGCATTGGATTTGTGTAGTTTTTGACAAATCCAATCCAAACAATTCTAATCATAAACATGTTATATTAGATTGGATTAAATGGGTCCGACCATTTTTAAAAAATAACTTTAATTTTGTAAAAAATATTTTTTAAAACAAGAATAATTTATTTTTGCTAAAACTTTCATATACACAAAATTTGTTTAATAATATTTTTACAAATATGTAACAAATATATTAAAATTATAAAATAATTTTAAATTACTCACTTAATAATATTATAAATTATTTTATTTCTTTTTATGATAGAGACTATCATTGTCATTTATGGTAGACAATCTTACTTATAGTCATTTTGGGTGAAACATTATATAGGTGAAAAAAAATTGTAAATATTAAACACAATTGCATATTAAATATTTAACAATATTTTAAAATTAAAAAGTTAATCTAGTATTCTAATATATATATATATATATATATATATATATATATGAAACTTTTAGGCTAACAAAATTACATAATCAACTTTTCTTAGTTTTTTGGCAAGTGACTAAATTAGATTGTTTTCAATCATTTTACTCTAGTACTCATCCAACCTTTTATTCTTATACTATTTAGTTAAGATACACAAATCATTATTATTTGTGTCGATCGTTATTTGTTAGATTAAGTAGTTTAGCATTCCTGATTTGATATTTAAAAATTAATAAAAAAATAATGTATAAAATAATATTAAAGAAGCAGAATATCATAATTTAATAACACTTAAAAATTAAAACTAAATTTTTAGGTTTTTATGATTCAAAATACACATAAAAAATCAAATCAAATATACATTTAAAGTACATCAAAAAAATATTTTATATTTCTACTTGTTTTTAATTTTATTAAGAAAAATATGTTAATTATATGTAATATTTTTTTACCAACATACTTAACTTTTTTATTTTATAAAAACAAATAGCAAATATTCTTTATTGATATATTTAAAGCATAAAATTTATTAACTTTACTCAATTTAGTCTTATTTTTTTTATCTTTGGAAATCAAAGATAATTATTAAGAGACTAATTCAAAGAGAATTCCTTTTACAACAACTAGTAAGTTTTTGAACCAATGCTGTTGATTTATTTCTATATAAAAAAAAAAAAAAAAACAATGCGGTGAATCTATTAATAATGCCAATTTGTCCTGTCTAAACACAACATGAAGTCTTCATTCTCAAACTAATAAATACGTACACTGTCTCTGTAAGATCAGTTATTAATTAAATTTTTAATTAAGTAGGCATTAATGTATGAGTTGAAATTCCCCTCTTTTTTCTTTACCAAAAAATTCCTCTTGTGTTACATATAAATTTTGCTTGTAAATTAAAAATTCAAAAGCACAGACACTCAACTTAAGAGAGACCACAAATCACTTATAAAACTCTTATAAAATGATTTAGTTTCTTTAAACAAATAAATAATCGTTCAATTTCAATGTTGACTTAAATTAGTGTTTTTGGGTGCTCATACAAAATTAGAAGCTAACTTTTTAAAAAAGTAACTCTCAAATTTTAATTCTTCACGATAATTTTTTTCCGCACACAACCAAAAAGTAAATTTCTATTAACATAGAATGATGAACTCAACTTTCTGTATTATTTATTTATATATCTCCTTTATAGAAAATCCCATATAAATAGTATGAGTATAAAACAAATCATGCATGTAAAAGAAACAAAATGTTAAAAAGTCAAAATAAAAGCATGCAAAACAACATAGAGATCTTCACACCATGAACAAACCAACAAATAAATTTAACACAATACTTTAATTTAAAATTTTAAAATATTTTGATGAAGAAGGATTACCTGAACTTGATCTTACATTGGCTCATTGGAGATAAATTATGGATGTTATCTTGTTGATCTTATTTGTGTTTTCATTTCCAAACTTATTAATTAACATGCACTTGAGTAATTGTGTTATTGAATTAATATTTGTGGACTTATATTATCAATTTTAATACTTTAACTTAGAGTATGAATAGACTTTTTTAATCAAATAATGTTATATATATAATTTTAAATTTTTTAATATATATCGGGTCAATTACTGATCCACCAATTGGACCATTGACCCACTGATCCACTATCTCGATCAGATCAATGATGAGACCAAATTTCATAACATTAGAACCAATTCTAATACGATTAGTATAGAGATGAGCCCAATCCGAAATATGAACCATAAAAAACATGTGAAATTTTTTACTTAAATATTACTCAAATTATTTATTTCTATTAAAGGTGAGACTTCACTTTTATACTTAAACTCTAATAATAATTAACTAAGTTAAGTTTTTCTTTTATCAACCAAATAAAGATATCATTGAAATAAAAGATGGTTACATATCCCAACTAAGTCAAATACAATGACTATGTGTCATGTTGTGCAAAAGAAGATAAATAAAAACAAATAGTATATATTCCAAATTAACTAAATTAAGTAAAAGAATATACCAAATTATATATTTGGAATACGTCACTTTGAAATTAAGCGAAATATTACGCTCACTGCCTTGTTAGAAAAAAAAAATCATCAAATTTGAAACTTAACACGTTGGGAGATATTAAAACGAAAAAAAGACAAATGCATTTCATCAGCAAGTGGGACTACACACTCGATCTGATTTGATTATGTCTGTATTTTCAACCACACGAGCTCGATACTTTTTGACCATCTCTATCTGCCTAAATTAATATCTATAGAAAAATGTAAGAAAATCTCACAGTACGCACCTAGTGTTTGTCTATGATGTTTTTCAAGTTTGAATGCTAATATTTACACTCTTTTTTTTAATAACTATAGTAGAGTAGAACAAAGAAAACAACAACTACTCTCTAATTAACAATCTGAATTTCATATAATCAAGCAATAAGCTGCTCATTCCAGGGGGTGCCTGAAGTTTAATATCTTCGCAATGTTTGAAAGACATGACAAATTGAAGTCTGAGAAAAAAGAAATACAAGGGAAGTAACAAGTGCAGAAAGTGAAAATGGTAAGTAACTTGTGTACCAATGGAGAAATTAACTAATTCTAAATTTCTAATTAATGATCTAAATTCTAATAATCAGGAATATTTAACTATTAATCCTTGACTAGATGACTAGTTATGCTAACTAACCAAAATGGTAATACATAAGCTCCATGTATTACAAAAGAAGCTAAGTAAAACCAATACACACGTCCCAAGTATTGCTAAGTAGTAAGTAACCGCAATCAGGAAATTTGCATAAAGGTTGAAGGAGTAATCCAGTTGTTCCACGAGATGAATGGCCAGGACTCTGATACAATCAGCATGCATGCATGTCTATAGGGGTGGGCATGGATTGGATTTTTAAGAATCCAATCTATATCCAATTCATATCTAATTAAATGGATTGGATTTTAAATCTATATCCATATTTTTTTAAAAACAAACTAGATTTAAGATCCAATCCATTTAAATGGATATGAATTTGGATATATCCAATTTATATCCACTTAAATGTTATAAGATTTTTTTTTTTTTACAAATTTTAGTTATTAAATACTAAAAAGTGAAAATTTTGTATATGTCCATTGAAGAGCTATTTTCAACCGATCATGGTCAAAACTATTTTTTTATCGATATTGGTTAGTGTATTTTTGACATACCTCAACCAAAGCAATTTCG
>PYAF01001524.1:904875-935365 GCA_007407185.1 Glycine tomentella
ATCTTAATCATGTAAAGTATATATGTATGTAGTTCAAATATACCCCATAACCAATTACCAATGAGAATTAAGATCATTCAACAATTTTAAATACATACTTTTTCTTATGGATTTATTAATTAATATTGGACGATTAATAGTAAAGTTCAACACATATGAAGATTAATGAAGTCCTACTGTGAAATAAAAATAATAAAATAAATCTAATTGGTAAAGTAAAAAAACAATATATATATATATATATATATCAAGTATATCAATTCACAAGATCTATCATGACCCTAACATAGAATTAGCTACACATGTTCAAAAAGGAAGATAAAACAAAATTGTAATTCATAGTGAAATCCATAAAATAATATTGTATAAAAAAAGTCAAATTTTTTTTAGAGAAGCTAATCTTCAAATCTTTAAGAGCCAGAGGTTCTCCTCACATTATCTCTGCAACCTTTTAATTCTCTTATTCATTAAGAACTCTGATGACAAAGAAATCTGAAAAGAGGCTAGCGCCATCAAGATATATAATAATAGATTGATGAAATGAAAGGTTATTGAACAGTAGTGTCCTATGTCAAGAATGGACCTCAATTTCCCTAAAATGGGCTACAATCTTGAAATGTGCAAAAATAACTAGCATAGTCATGAGGTAGACTGGTAGAGGCACAACTTGCCAAACTTTACTCACAATCAAACCAAATTTTTGGCATATCTACCCTATGAAAATAGCCAAATTCTTCAAAATCTTGGACTTTTAATTAGCAACAACCATCATGTCACAATATTTGATAATGATTTTAAAGTGTGGAATTTTTATTATTATTAGGAATTAAATTTATTTACAATAATTCCCATACTGCTTAATCAATCAAACTAAATTTTCTTAATTTTTTAAATGTGGTCCAGGTGATTGTTACTTATTATATAGGTAATGAGTGTGAGAGTTCAATGTGTGAGAGTTCCATCAATGTATATACATTCAATGTGTGAGGGTTCCATCAATGTCCTTTTTGGAAGTATAGAAATATACTTTCAGGAAGATCTTTCTAGAATACACTATTTTTTTGCACTACCGAAGAGGCCTATCCGAAAGTATATTTTAGTTCTTGCAGAAAGGCTGTTCCCCAAAGGGTACAAACAAGATGATGGTTCCGGATAGGCTGCTTCTTAATGGAGTATTGGCAAATTAAAAAAGCTACGGTGCGGTGAGTTGATATTGCAAAGTGTATGTTGCGTCATTGCAACCTATTGTTGTGGTGCCGGAGATGCGAAGAGGGAAGTGGGAAATTGGAGGAGAGAGAGGAGGAAGAAGGAGGATGGGGGCATTTTTGTCCATTCAGCTTTCAATGGGAGGTGCAAGAAGCAAAAAATGAGGTGCAGGAAGCAATTACCTGTAGTATTGTTAATGGGCTTCTAAGCTTCCCCTCCCCCTCTTTTAGGATAAAAGAAATTAATTTATCAAAAATTGATTAATCATCATAAAAATGAAATATTTTAAAAAATTAACAACTAAAAGATTGAGTGTTTCGATTGGATATAGAGTTGGAGTTTATGTTTTCGTTGCTCATTTGACTTGTTGTACTTATTTATTCTTTGACTGTTATGTGAATTGATGTGTTTAACATCAAATTAATATCAATAACATCTTTAAATCAAGTTAATTGGGGTGGGTGGTAGATGAATCCAATGATAAATTGAAAATAAGATAAAGAAAGAGAAAAAAAAAAAGAGAAGAAAAAGGAGAAATAAGATAAAAAAAGAAGAAAAAATAAGCTAAAATAAAAAAAAGGTGAAAGAAGGAGAGGAGAAATGAAGATGAAAAGAATTAAAAAGCAAACGAATGGAACATAGAGATGAATTGAGGTATTTTTTTAAATCTAAAATTATTTTTTATTAAATTTCTTCTGTTGGAGGATTAAGTAATTAAAATCAATGAATTTTACCCTTTTGAAGTAAGTAAAGTGGAAATTTTTATACTATGATGAATAGTGAAGAAAACAAATTTGTAATTTATTATACAGTTACATATATTCACATGTTTAACCGATGATTTTCAAATCAGAGACGATATTATCTTAAGAAAAATATTTTAAAGAAATGAAACTTAAAACTGATCAATCAATACTAATTTTCAAACGTATTACGAGAAGAAGAAAATATCCAAGAAGCGGGCCAGGTTTGTAGCTTACAAAGCCCACGAGTGGTATGTTTGATACTTTGAATTTGATCAATCAAATTTTTAAGGTATTTATATCCTGGACCTCCCATTTTGCATCCTACACTTTGCAAAAGACTCTAGTGGACAAAAATACTCTTTATCAAGAATTTTCATTCCGGAATGACTATTCCATAATAAAAAAATAATATTGTAGAATAGTTATTTCGGAATATGAAAATCTATATTCTAAAATAATTATTCTAAAATATGAAAAACTACATTACGAAATAGTTATTATGGAAAATGATATAACTTTTGAATAATTATTTTAGAATGTAGGTTCGTATTTTAAAATAGCTATTTTGGAAATGTATCCCATTCCGGAATAGCCATTTCGAAATAGGCGACAGAACCCCTGCGGGGAGTTCAGCAGCACTTGCAAGGCCTTGTTGCGGTTAAGCTTGTCCATGTCATTGAAAACGGTGTTGTTATGGCAGAACAAGGTTTGGGAGTGAGAGTGAGAGGGCATGGAGTGGAGGGCACGTGAGGCCTGGAGGAACTTCACGTATTTGTAGGCTTCTTCTAGAAGTGTCGCCTAGTCCATTTTCTTGTCCCACGACATCAACTTCTTGCGACATCGTGTTTTCTCGCTTAGCTTTTGACAAAATTTGTGAGCCAGGTTGCTCTGCGAGATCACTGGAAGACATTGTGGCTCCACACGCTGTCGCTTTTGCTCTGGCGAGCAAAGGGGAGGGTGGTATTGGGGGAAGAAGTTGAAGGGTTCGATATTGGGTGAACCAAATGCCGTCAGAGGGAAGGGAGGCAGAGGTGTATCTCACTAAGGGTATTTTTGACTTTTCAGAAAGAAATGGGAGGTGCAAGATACATTATAGGGAATGTACGATTCAAAACCCAATTTCTCAACAGGAAGTTCACAAACACAGTATTTCTATTGGCCCTTTTTAGATGAAGGCCCCAAAGTACTAATCATAGGCTCTAATGTTTTCTGCACTTCCCAAGTTACTTCTTGCATTATTATTTTTTTATCTTTCAGATTGATCATTCCGAAAGTAATAAAAAAATAGTACATTTTAGATTGATCATTCTGGAAGGCAAAAAGGAAGTGTAGGAAACAACTAGGAAGTGCAAGAATCAATAGCCTCATTGATAATGTGGTTTATTCATCGTATATGCAACCCGATATCACTATAACGACTCATTTTGATAGATAATTTTATCTTTTAAGACAGAGTCAGAGATTTGATATATACATTAATGTGCATGAAAAAATATTTATTGAAAAAACATTAATCTCTTAAATAAATTTCAATATTATATAAAAAATATATCTTTGACAATACTTTAAGGGTTATATCATAACTTTTGTTAACTTCGGTGGTGGCTGGTATTTGTAGTCTTGTTTATGGCTGATAGATATGGAGTTTAGGCTGAACTATGTCCATTTGTGGGGCGTACATGAAGTGTTTGTTGTGCAATTAGTGAAAGAATGAAAAGGTGTTGGCTTGGACATAGATGAGGTGCAACGATTTTGTTAGATAATTAGGCTTGAGCATGGCTTATGGGTAATCATGATGGCTATGGTGGCATGGTTTGAGCTATGAGGGACAAAACTATGGGAAAACTGCTTCTTGAAAGGTCAGGTTCTATGCATAAAATAAATTAAGTGGGAGTGTTTTTAGGAGGTTGTGCAAAAATGAAAGTGAGAGGTATATAATGAAGACATATTGTGAGAGATGAGTATCTGCTTTGTGATGGAATGCATAGTCTTGTGACTCTGAGTGTGAATGGACATATGAATGAACTAAATGAACATTGATAACTGAAGAGCTTATATTATTTGTTGTGTAGTGGGACTTGCGTTCATGGCTTGGGTGGTAGGGTTTGGTTACAGGTGTCAAATGGTGGTCTGCGGTTGACAACGACATGGTTTGATATGTGAGAGAAAGTAGTGCTTGTAGGTTAGAATGATTGAAGGAGCTAGGTTCAAAGACATCAAATACCAACACACACACACATATATATATATATATATATATATATATATATATATATATCATTTTTACTATTTTGTTATTTTTCTTGTATTGTTTTTCCTCTTACTTTCAAAATATTGCACATATTGCCCTTTAATTACACATCATCGTACCAATGTTAAGTCACCGATCTATGTCAAAGTAACGTATAATGACATGTTAACCTAAGCATGTCATATCAATAGTCAACTTTGTCATGCCAATAATCAACTAATGGTAGGGCAATTTTATAAAAAATTAAAGTATAGGAGTATAATGTACGAAAAACAAATAAAATAAATTTGAAAGGTAAACCTATAATAATTTATTTTTCTAAAAAAATAAGAAGTGTACTATACTCTAACTTTGTTTTAGAAAATAGAAAAGTTTTGCACTTTTAAGAATTTTCTTACACAAATTTTAAAAACAATCCAATTGTATGAAGATAAAATTACAAAAACATATAAACGTTCGAAGAAGTTGTAAGAATATTCTTTTTAGTTATACGAAGATAACCAAATGTCACTAATATAAAACTAAAAGTAAGTGAGAGCTTCTTTTTTCTTAAAAAATAAAGTGAGTGAGAGAGAGATTGAGAGGGAACATTTACTTTTCACGAGCAAGTTCAGATAAACAAATTCATTTTGATGACGTAAATACACTTAATAATTAATTGGTTTTTTTTCTTTTATCATCTTATTAAGTATAGTGTTACTTTTCTATATTTTTTTCGAAGATTTTTGTACTCTCAATGATAAAAAGTCATTGCAGTAAAAAAAAAATCGAGTTATTAATTATTACAAAAGTCAACTACCTTATATATTATAAATATAATTATTTGAAAATGTAATAAAATATTTATGCTTATAATACATTATAATTAAAACAATTTAAAATAAGTCTTGATTAACATATAGTATTAAATTAATTAATTAAAAAAACTTTTTTTCTTTTGTCCATCTAGCATTATTTCGGCCCACTTAAACATCTTTTGTCGCCTTTCTCTTCTATCTCACTGTTTTTCCAAAAGAAGAAGAAATAAAAAACATTAAAAACATCTTCCAAGTTCCATCATTCCTTCTCTTTATGTTATGTTTTGGTATTATCATTGTCCTTTTTATAGTAATGTCATCTCCATGGATTAGAAAGGAACACATTCATAGCACATAAAGCAATGTTGTATCAGAGTTTAGGACACAGCTATTAGTATTCTTGACCAAAAAGACGAAAGAATAACACATCACTTGTTTTTATCTTCCCCGACTTATTTTAGTAAAAGTTAGGCTCGACTCGTTTCAAGATCAAGGCATGATACAAATTTAATTTTTTTAAAAAGTTTACGATAGTACTTATGGATAACTTAATTACAAATAACTACTTAATTATTTTTCAATATATGACTACTAATTAATAACTACATATATTGAAAAAAATGTCCTTTAAATGTAAAAAATGATAGACATTAAGATTGTCTTCATTGATATATAGTCTTTGTCTCTTTTTTATAATCCTAACATATGATATATTAATAGTATATTTCATTTTTTGAGATTAACATAATTATATATTAGTATGAAAAAACATTCATGATCGAATTATAATCAATATGTTATTAATCCGAGTGAAATTGATACAATTCTCATACAAAATCTTAAATTTGAGTTTAATTGATGGTAAAAAATATATAAATATTTTATATCATTATTATGATAATCCAAAATTTAAGATAATATAAAGATGTAATATCTTTATTGACAATTTAATTTGTATTAAACACACAAACCAACTAATAAATTAGTCAAATGAATTTATAAATTATTAGAGTAATTTGTAAATGCACTCAAAATTAAATAATATCAACTAAGAAAAGTTGATACCTAACTAGTTAAGTACATAAGCTATAAACTTGTCTTGACCTGACATGACCTGTTCACATATGATGGTGAGCAAATGTCCCTCACTTAGGGGTTAATTACAATTAGGAAGTTTAAAGGTATTGTAAGTTCTTATGTTTTGTCTATTACCACTGTAATTTTAAATCTACTAGCTAAATTCAAATTCAACTATAATTAAATCCATTTTTTAGGGGGCGACATTTTTTAACCTTTATAATCCCTATCAACTAAAGATATTGAATTTTCTAATTAAAAACTGTTAAAAATATGAGAAATCAATTGAGAATGATTGTGAAAAATAATCAGTTGCAAAATTGAATGGAAGATTCATGAATGAAAAATTATTTTCTTTTTTTTGCAACAGGGGGCTTAAAGCCCCAAGAAAATATCATTAAAATGTACCAGGGAACAAAATAGTAGCTACATCAGCTAAAACAGGAATGAAGATAAAATCTGAAACTAACTTCAAAGATTTTATCATTTATTTCTATAGACAAACCAAATTCGGCAAGGCCATCCGTCATCTGGTTGGCTTCGCGGTAGATATATATTATTTAATGACTTATACAAAAAGAAATGCATTCAATAATATTTTTTTTAAATCGTATCCAATAACATTAATATTATCTTAATCGTTTAACTATATCAAAATATGAAATCACCTAGTATACATGTTAATTTGGGTGTGACACAAACACATGTATATATGTGCACGTAAAGGAATTTCAAGTTTAAAGTTTGAACTATTTTAGCATTTATATATTATCTTTTGTATAAAAAACATTTATATATTATCTTTTGTAAATAAAAAACATTTATATATTATTTTTAGTTTAGATAATTAATATTTATGATTGATTTTAAATTTCTTATTTATCCTGAACTACCTGATTAGCTTGGTGATACCCCCCTCACCAGGCCACCATATAATTTGGGTGTCTAGCTCTGTCTTCTTCTTCTTTTTTTGAAAGGATCCAGCTATGTCATAAGCATAAGAAATGTATTATTCAAAAGATTCAAATAAATTAAACTCAACCTCTCTATACTTATATACACATTTTGTTTATTTGAAAAATATAAGGTTAATCTAGTAGTTAAGGGAGAAGGGAAGATGACATAGGTCACAATATTGAATTTCTCATTAACAAAAACTAATAATATTAATTAATATTTATCGATAAAAATATTTTATTTATTTGTATTTATCTGATTTGAGACTTTATAATTCTCCAACACTCCATCTCAAAATCTAACATAGTTTGATCCAACTGTGATTTGCATATAGTCATCTAGTAGGCTTTATATATAGTTATCCAACAAGTATGTATATAATAATTATATACTATATATGACTAATATTCCCAACTAAAATTTTAGTAAAACTGAAAATTTATAAAATAACTTTTCATTTGATATAAACTTATTGCATTATTTGATTCATTTTATATTAAATGATAAAAAAATTATACTTTACACTATTTAAATTAAGCTTCAATTGGAAGAATACGTTAGACTCGTGAGCCTCAGTTATATTTTGAGACTTTTATTTTAAATTTATTTCATCTTATAGTTGCTATTATTTCTACATAGATAAGTTGAAGGATTAAGTACATTTTCAGTCTTATAATTTTCTTAATTTTAGTTTTAGTTCTACATTTAGAAAAGTTTAATTGACTTTAAAATTTCAAACAACTAATAATTGATTTTAATACGAATCAAAATCAAATATTTTATAAATGTAAGCACGAATTAATTCTTTCTAATTTAAAACTATAAAAACTCAAAAATTAAACTTTTAAAATATAAAAATTAAAATCAAATTTTAAAAAATATATAAGAACTGAAAATATGTTTAAACTATATTCAGTATGTTCCAACAAGCAGTGACCAAGGTTTGGTATAACTGAAGGAAGAAAAAAAACGTTCCTAGTGCAGGCTGAAATCTCATTAAAAGTTGAAAACAACCACCAATGGTCCAAGCGGACCCCAACTTTAAATTTGAAATAATATTATTATATGGAAACAAACTTGTGGCAAATATATAGTTTAAACACAGACCAATGTTCATCTAAAATGACGTTTGCATAATGCAATAATTATTGGCTCATCGCATTATGAAAACACTGTGATCCAAAGAAGAAATAATATCAATATACTTTCATCTTATATATCTTTTGTTTTATGAGGTAGAGATCACGAGTTAATCTAATTCATTGGATTAAATAATAATTTTATTCGCATCTAATTATAGTTGATTTAAGAGAATTTTGAACATCATCATTTTTATTTTATACGAGCTTAAAGCAAAATAATAAACTTGTAATACCATAATATCTTTTTCTATTAATAATTAACAAAAAAATTAATTACCTATATGGCTATATCAAGCATGCAAATCACGGTTTAGTACAATTTAGCTCCTTAGCCAATAACCAGGTTTGCCATGTCATCTTAATGGTGATATCCTTGTTTACAATAATGCATGGCATCAGCACCACAGATAATTTTGCTTTTAAAATCACCACAGAATTGAAGACTTGGGTGTGGTGGATTACTTTGAAAGCAATATGGTGTAATTGCGAAAACATGCAAACAGCAGAAGATTTTTGACAATTAATTTAAGGAATGCATGATCAATTCAAGCAAGCAATCAAAACCTATATTTCCGAAAAGTGATAACTGGATAAAATCACCGTTTAAGATTAACAATAGAGTCCTTGATTCTGGCCCAAAATAAAGAAAGGCACTTGATTAGAGAGAAAGAAGGTTTGACAATTTGAACCGCCAATAAGAGTCTATATCGTTTGAAAAGTTGAAACCCACCACAGTAGTACATACTCATTATTTCACCACAAAAAAAAAACAGAACAAAGAAGATAAAAAAAACCAATCTAGAATAATGAATAAACAATACATACATGTACTAGAGCATTTTTATATATTATCATTAAATAAAAAAAATACATATGATAAAGTAGTTGATTTTTTTTAACCTTTTTAATTGATTGACAAGATAAAATTTTAAATTTTAAGACTGATAAAACATAAAAACTAAACTTATTTAGAATTGCATTTAACATATAAATAATGAAAAATTGTAAACGTCTCCTCTATTTTAGGGTAAAGGGATGAAAAAGATAGAAGAAAAGATAAAGAGAAAAGTAGTACTAAACTTATTTAGAATGGGATTGTGTTTATAAGTATTCTAAAAATAATAGCTCTCATTGTAAGTGAAATGTAAGAGAATGGGATTGTGTTTTTAAGTATTTTATATAAAAATAATAGTTCTCATTATAATTATTAAAAATTTCAAAAAAATCTAGTTAAATTGGTTGAATATGATGCATAAAATATTATAAATATTATATTTAATTCCTACAAATAAAATTTGATTTAGGGATAAAAAAAAAAAGAATCCTAAAGGCTAAAACATGAATCATTAGTGAAGAAAATATTGATAATGTGGTCAAAGAAGAGACTTCTCTTCTCGCTTTCTCTTTTTCCTTTGTAGCATTCATAAAGTAAGCCTACGCATAAAGCCACCCCACAAACGAACCAAAACATTCTTTCTTGCACTAAGGAGCAGCTGCAGACAAATTGACAAGGTGAATTCTCTCTCTCTCTCTATCTCTCTCTCTCTCAAATCATCGTTTGCTTTTCTCTTTCTTTTCATGGCTGTAGCTACTGCAGTGGCCAAAAGTGGTGTGGATTTTTCTCATGTCTTTTCCTTGAAGCACAATTCTGAGTTATTTATTCTGGGTTTGGGGTTTGTTCAAACGCTGACACAAAATATCAACTTCCACTAGATTTAAGAGTTGTTTGTATCTTTGGTTTAATTCATTTTCTCTCTTTACCTATATATATGAGAAGATCTTCATGGTAACTTCAAGGTCCACATGTATTGACATTCCATCTTCTCTCTTTTCTTACCAAAGCAAGTTTTTTATCAAATCCAAAACACAAAAAAGCACTGCTTTTCCTTTTCCTTCCTTTTTACCTTTTTGCTCGTGTGGAACATTTGTTAAAGAACACAAAAAATAAAAAGATACTGTTTGTTATTATTATTATTGATTATTGATTCCTTTACATTCTTGTTTTTTTCCTTAACTTTATGATTGTCTTAGTAGGAAGCCTTGCTACCTTGCCTTGATTTTGTTGTTAATTAACTATCTTCAACAATCTTTTATGTAAACATAAAATCAGCATAAGCTATACCTCTTGAAACTTTTTGTTATGGTATAGATTCTTATCATTGTGGGTCGAATATATATCGTGTGTGTGATACATGTAACCAACCTCATGTACTGGGATAAAGTTTTGTTATTGTTGTTGTTCTAGGAATTCTTGTCAAAATGAAAACTTATAACTATAGGTGTTCTCTCCCTCTCTCTCTCTCTCTCTCTCTCTCTCTCTCTCTCTCTTTTGGGGTTTCTCAGGACAATATTGGACTTATAATTGTGAGAGTAGTCATGGAGGGGATGGCTCCCAATTCATGTGCAAGGCCAGTTGTAGAGAAGAAAGCAAGGCCACAAGAGCAACTGAATTGTCCAAGGTGCAATTCAACCAATACAAAGTTCTGTTACTACAACAACTACAGCCTCACACAGCCAAGATACTTCTGCAAGACTTGTAGAAGGTATTGGACAGAAGGAGGGTCTCTGAGAAACGTTCCAGTTGGAGGTGGTTCAAGAAAGAACAAGAAGGTCTCTGTGACAGCTTCATCATCACCAAAGGTTCCAGACCTAAACCCACCAAACCTCTCAGCTATCTCATCACACAACCCTAAAATAATGCATGGTGGCCAAGATCTCAATCTTGCTTTCCCAGCTATGGAGAAGTACCATCATCATGGCATGTCACCTTATAATGTTGAGATGCAAAACAGTGACACCACCACTACTCATCATCACCAAACCTCTCCTTCTTGTTCTGCTACTCCAGCTAATTCTCTTTCAGCTCTTGAGCTACTTAGGTCTAGCATGGCATCTAGGGGTTTGAACCCTTATGCTCCTAATTCTTCCTTGATGCCAAACTCAACAAACAACAACAACAATGCGCTTTACCCATCAGGGTTTCCCATGCAAGAAGTTAAACCTAGTCTTAACTTTTCTTCAGTTGATGGGATGGGAAATAATAGATCATATGATCAAGAGAGGGGTGGTAGCAGAGTTTTGTTCCCTTTTGGAGATTTCAAACAGCTTTCGGCTGCTGCAGGTGCTGCTGATCATGTGGAACACAATAAAGAACAACAACAACAACTACAAGGGAATTCAACTGGTTATTGGACTGGAATGATTGGTGAAGGAACATGGTAAGAAAAGAAAAAAAAAAAAGGGAGGACAAAGGAAAACTAAGAGAACATGCATTAATAACATTATATTTATGTCTTTTTTTTTCCCTATTTTTTTTTTCTCTTTCCACAATATGGATATCATTTGGCAGCTGAAGTTGTTCAGGAACTAACAATAGGACACACATGGTTAATTATTACTTTGTTTTGTACACACCTCCTTTGTTTTATTTGAGAGAACGTGAGAGGATTTTACTTCTCATCTCCGTTGTTTTTAATTTTTATATATAGATAGACATAGAAGAGGTGAATACTGGACCTGTTTTTGTCCATGGCACATGCAATTCCTGTATTCATTGAATTCTTCTATGAGAATTAATTAGCAGATCTTCTTCATTTGTATGTATGAATTTTCAAATGTTTGGTTCAAATTAAGGACTTTTGGAGTGATGAAGTAGAGAATTAATTAGGTTTTCCAAGTTTGTAAGTGTAACCATAATTATAAATTTTGGTTGAGTTGCTTTGTGCTCTTTCCAGCTACTCTTTTACTATCTCTGTCTGTGCAATAAATTAGTGGGTTGTCAGCTTTGTTGTCAACATTATCACATCTGAGATTCTTCCAACCATGAAAGCACTTTGGTGGAATTATTCGGAGGAATTATAGTAAAAGAAATCTGAAAAGGAAGGACAACGGAGTGTTCTAAGATCTCAGTGTTTTAGCTGAATCAGGAATTAATATTAATGTCACACAACCACTTTTTTAATGCAAGCTACAATTAATAAAACAAGCAAATAGTTAATTACATGTAATATACTATATATAATAGTAAGACCATATAATTCTACAAATCTTGAAAATTGGATTACCTGCCCCAACTAAATATACTAACATAATAATATAATTGTCATCCCACTTGTAGTTTAATTTAATTAATTTGAAGACTTCAATTAATTCCATGAGTGTCTCCTATGTCATGATCCATCCACCTGCTGTTAATTATAGGATTATTTGCAAGGACTAAGAAAATTCTTAAAAAACACAACTTCGTTCGGTATTTTAGTGGGGCCCTCAAACATTCCCTTGGGGCAAGTGGAAACTATTTCTTCCACTGGCCAGGTCAATGGTTTGGCTTTACATGTGGACAATTCATTAGCTACTAATTTTATTTTATTTTTATCTTGTTATGTTGTGTTTTTTCACTTTGAGGGAGCTCGGTTGTGTTGGCCTTCTTCTTACGCCACTCTATTAATTATTCCTTTTCTTCTTCTTCTCAGTCTCAGGGTATAACTTCATCTTAGAAAATGAAAATGTTTCTTTGTCCACGATGGATAACCGATGTTGGAACGGATGACATAAATCTTTTATAAAAGTATCAGAGCAGTTTATGCTTTAGAGCACAAATGCAGTCCGCTAAATATAATTAATTAAAAACTCAAGATGTACTAAAATAAAAATTAAAGGACATAAAAGTCTTCGTCGAAATTATTTGATGTCAACGAATAAATATTGAGAAATTCTAAAGCAAATTATATTAACACTTTCAAATTGCATATATCACTCTAATTTTTTAACATTTACATCGATGCTTTTTATAGGAGTACATGATATAATGTTCTTGAGTAATACCGTGGTGTCAATATATAGATATTTTTAGCTTAATATTTTTAAAAACTTAGGAGATTAGTGTAAGGATAAATAAGAGGTACATGATATAATGCTCACTTGTTTTGTTTTAGTTCCTATATAAGTAATTTTTTTACGTTTTAATTCCTATAAACACCTCTTAAAATATTCCTATATACTCCTTTCCCCTTTCTTCTCTTGTCCGTTGTCTATTTCCTTATTTTCTTTTTTTTTTTTCTCATCAATATCTCCTTCCTCATTTTATTTTAAGGGTTGTTTCTTTTAAATCTTCCTACACTAACTAATTCTCATTAACCCTAAATTGAAGAGTAGCTAAAGTTGCATAATTTAGACACACTTCTTGGACAATATGAGGTAGCTTGTGATGAGTAGCATTTCGTGTTGACGGTCCTTTTAGTTGCAATAACTTGTTGCATCATTTTGATCTTGTTGTATAAACATTTCAGAAATATGAATTGAAAGTTGTTATTTAATTCATTTTCTATATCACATAATGCTTTCGTCAAGTTTCATTGCCAAAAATCTCCTCTGACCACAATGTGTGATGGAAGCATTTTGATTCTTAAATTTCTAACAATTTAACAACCATAAAAAACTTTTAACAGTTTTACACTGTCAATTTCAATTTTGTGATAATCATAAAAAAATTAAAATTAATGAAGTTACATGAGACGAATATCCAAGTGTTTTATGCAATAAGATTAAAACGATGTAGTATGCCCCCATCGTTGTAAGGAGTATCAATACAAATTACTACTCAAACTATCTTGTCTTGTCCAATAAGCACATTTGAACTTTACAACATCAATATTTTCAAATTTAGAGTCTATATGAAAATTAAATTAATGTAAAAAAAATTTAAAAAATGAATGAAACAAACATTAATGCCATCTTAACACCGTATCATCCAGTACTATTAATGACATTGTTTTTTTTATGGCAAGAACCAAAACAAAATTGAAAGTATTTGCATATATATATATATATATATATATATATATATATATATATATCAAATAAGAAATTAAACCAATTGTCAAATACGTCCTTTTAAGACTGACAAATAAATTGATCCTACATTAATTTTTGTCACAAAACATCTTGACATATTAATTGCATTATAGAAGACCAACTAGCTTGCAATCTCGAATAAGGCATCATTTTATTCTCTCCAAAATAAAGAGGTGGATCAAATTAATCTTTACAAAGTGGATAAATTCTAACCAAGCAGGGAAGAAAAATGGAATATAACAATTTCTTGTGGCTAGTATGAGACCAACCACAGAATTTCTTCGATTACATGTAGAACTGTATTTTTTCTTAAAATTAAAATAATTATGTCTAAAAAAAACAAATATTTTTGTTTTTATAACAATCTCATTAGTATCATAAAATTAATATAATGAAAAAATTGCTAATTAATGTAAAAGAAAACTATATACTTTATAGATAATTAAACTCATTAATATCTCTATATTCCAGTCGTTCCATTTTTTAAATTCTTTTTCTTTTCATTTCTCCCCTCCTCCTTTCACCTTTCTTTTATTTTAATTTTTCTTTCTTTTTTTTTGTCTTATTTCCTCTTTTTTGTTTTCCTCTCCTTTTTGTCTTTTTTCTGATTTATCATTGAATTCATCTACAACCGACCCTAATTAACTTGAATTAAAAGATGTTGGTTCATGTTTTTGAATGTAAAAGAAACTTAACTCAAGTATAACTATGATGTTATGACAACCTAAAAAAAAAAAAAAAAGAATGCTTAAAATTCCAATGTAGTGTGACTTGTGGTTTTCAAGTTTCCACAACACCATTCAACTTGTCTCTCACACCGCAAAGTCTTCACCATTTGACTTCTCAAATTTCAGGTGACGTCTAATGTAAGTATTCAGTTTATGCTTTTTTGAGTTATCAAAAAGGACTGTTATTTCCAAAAGAAAAAGTTAATACCAACGGAAAGGATCATCCTTGTATATCTCACAATTCTAAGGCATCAAATAAAGGAAAAAAGACTAGAAAAGAAAGGTACATTATACTTCTCTACTGTACAGAAATAACTCAACATATTTATTTGTTTAATAATACTTTTAAAAGCAGCTTAAAAAGCAGTTGGCAACAAAACATTACTTGTGCATCCTTCCAGTTCTGCCTTCTATACAAAGGTGTGACCTTTTTCTTCCATAATAAAAGGACAAGAAGAGGCTCTTGAGCAGGTAAGGAGTGGTAACCAAGTGTCATGGCCACAGCAACATTTCACTTATCAGCATTGATTCCAAATATCCTGACCTTGTGCATGTGGGGGAACTTTGCAACAACCAGCACAAACACTGCAACAGTGTTGAATAAGAACATTGGATTCTGATAGTCTGTTGTGTGTGAGGCTATCAAGTACCTGACAATCACCAAAAGTACAAAAAAGAAAAACAGTAAATAACTACTGAGTTTTAAAATTATAACTATACTCTATCTACCCTTCAAAATATAGAAAATTTCTTCGAAATATACAGTATTGTGGTGCTTCTCATCTTCAAGATACAATTACAAGATTAGTTTTCTAGTTGAGTATTGATATTAAACATTATTCTGTTAAGAAGTCTCAATTTTGATATTGATTATGGGCATGTTATTTAATTATGTTTGGTTATTATTATTATTCATATATGTTTTCAAATAATTTTTAGAAGTATGTGAGCTTTTACTACTTCGAGAGTTTAGTTTTACCCAAGGTCTCAAGTTAGATAACCTTACAACTATACAAGCCCTTCCCCACTAAGTATTCAAGTATTCAAATATTATTTCCTGGACAAAAACGGGAGAATTTATAAACCTGATCTGTATAGTAACATCATTTTAAATCCATTCTACTTGAATTGACATTTTCTCCACCATAAACAAAATCATTGTTATGTCAATAACTAAATCCTCAGCAAATCCATTTTTTTCTCACATGGTCAAACCACCTTAGGTGAGATTCTACCATATTTTCCTCAGTAGATGTTGGCCCTAAACACATTCATTCATGATCCCATCTTGACATGATTTTCTGCTCATCCACTATAATAATCTTATCTTTGCAACACTAAGCTTATGCCCTTTTGGACTCTCTATAACCCAACATTTAACAAAACACAACAGAGTTTTACACCAGTGCAGTAAAAAAATTCTTAAAAGTTAGAGACAGTTTCCATAAGAATCTGAATCATGGCAAAGCTGCTGACATACAATCCTCTAGCTGAAGCCCAAATCATTTCCATAAATAGTACCTCCTGCTTTTGAACTTCTCAGTTGAAAAACAAGATGGGTGTACCCTTTTAGGGCACTTTTGGAAATGATTAATTCTTGGAAAATAACTGTCCCCCCCCCCCCCCTCTAATGCTCTCCCGGAAGCTAAACGCCTAAAACCCTCCATCAAAAAAAAAAAAAAAACTTCAAAATAAATTGAACTAAATGTACACTTGATCTGGATCAGTTATGATAAACTCCATGGATTTTGATAGCACTAAAAAGGAAATGGCTCTAGGCAACGTTTTCTATATAAATATAAACTGCTCACTGGAGTACGTGGCATGTAAAATGCAGTCATTTTCAAGAATATCTTCAGGCAAAAAAATCTGCTATTGTAAATTAACTTCTTTTTTTTTGCCTCTTTGGTGCTATTGTAAATTAACTTTTTTTTTTTGCCTCTTTGGTGCTTACTACACTGTCTCTTTCTGAGGGTTTTGTTTTAACTTCTTTTCTATGTATATCTTCTGTGCCTTTGTTAAGGAGGATTTCTTATCCTGTCATTTTTTTTTTTTTTTTTTCCATTTTAGATTTGGTTCCTCTAAAGTGAAGGGGGCCTTTAGAGAGAATAACGTACATAATAGTTCATGAACATACATAATAGATCATGTTAAAACTTAATTCATTGATTTTTCAATAAATAGCTATAGTTCTACTCTCTAAAAAAGCACCGCTAGTTCAAAGGAAATGGCTTAATAATGTTTAGATCAAACATTATTTCTTCTATTAAAGCAATTTTATGGGAAAACTAACCAAGAATCAAGGTAGCTAATGAGTTTCCCACACCATGAAGAATAGAAACCTCCACATCTTAAGCAAACTTATATTTGCTTCATATAATTCATTTAGCAAACATTACTACTCATTTGAAAAGTCACTAGGGCTTCTTAAATTATATTTGCATCCTAATATTTTTATGCTTACACTTCCAATAAAACTCTTAGACATCCATAACAGCCATTTTGTAGGTCATAACTTTAGGCACACAATACTAACTTCAAATCACTTTATAAGTTCCCAACACCAGCAGCACATGTAAATAGTAACAGGATGGAAACTGTCCTTAAAAAATCATTATCAGTATCACTTTCTCACTCTATCACCGACCCCAATTAGCTTGGGTTAAAGGTGTTGTTGATGTAGATGTATCACTTTCTCACTCTATCATTTACAACCTATCAAAACATTTAGTATTAGCTAACCAATTGATCTACAAACTGTCTAGATAATATCTTATGATATGAATGAAATATATATATTAGAACTACATATGATTTGGCTTCTTTGGACCATAATTACAAGGTTTACAATTTCATTCCGAATAGCTAATAAAATCCTTACTCTTCCTGAAATAAATGTCACTCAAGAGCAGTGGGAAACAAATCTTGATTTCAGACACAATCCAATGACAGAAGTTGTTCAGGAAGGCCACAGTTACTACAGATCATAAGGGGCAGAAATTTTCAAATGTGCCATTTTACTTTGCTTTTTCTTATATTTCCTTTTTCTTATTAAAAAAGATTCCTGTTTTCTAGTAATTACTGGTGGAATTGTGATAATAGTACTGCCATGAAGCATACAGATATAACTCTTCACGTATCATGAACTTCTAAACAAACAACAGAATTACAAATGCATCTTATTAAGCTCCATCACAGCTGAGTGGTATTCTGTTCATGTGAACACACATGCTCACACATAATGAGAGAAAACGAAGTCTAATTTGATAAATAGTCAATACAATACCCCAAAAAAATGTTTTGGAAAAAAATCAATTGGATAATAGTTGTCAATCCCAAAAAAAAAAAAAAGCAGTGCAGAGTGGTCAACCCTGAACATGCTATGGCAGGATAGTGGGATGACTGACATTTTAACCAATTAAAATAATATAAAAAAAATTAAAGGGTAGGAATTAGAACAAGACTGAGAGATGAAATGCTTTAGATAGAGTAAAAAACAGAACAACACAGAAACAGAACAGAGCACAGCAGCAAAGGTCACGGTTGGCCAGAGACAGTGACAGGTTCACCAGAAAATGGCCAGAGGTCAGGGATAACTGGAAACTAAGGCTTTGTTTAGGAGAGGGATTTTAGAGGGAAAGGGAGGGAAGGGAAGGGAAAGGTTTAGGTGGTGACATCTCCTTGTTTGGGAGTTTTAATTTTTGAAGAGAAGGATTTGAGGATTTTTAAAACTCCTCTGAAATCCTCCAAAGCCTAAAAATTGTTGTTCTCCCAATTTGGGGGTTTTTAGAAGAAAAAGTAATTAAAATTACTATCCGACTCCAACTACAAATTCAAAAATATATTAAAATATATTTTTAATATATTTTTACATTTAAATTATATAATTTTCACATTTAACATCTTATTAACTCTCAATTTCCCTCTCTTAATATATTTTTAACTTCCAAACAAGGAGGAAGAAACTTCCCTCATTTTCCTCCCTTTCCTTCCCCTCCCTTCCCCTGAATCTCTTTCATTCCCTTCCCCTCCTAACTCCCAAACAAAGCCTAAGGAGAACAGAGCTGCAGAGGTTAGGGAAGGCCAAAAATTGTCGTAAATATAAGAAGTGTTGTTAGAGAAGGGTCAGTGTTTGTTGGAAAGGAGAACAGTGGCCATTTCATAACAGAGTGCAAGAATGTGACCGAGAAAGTATGGTTTTCATTTCTGATTCAAAGGTGGGGGCAAAAGCCTGAATTCACATAATAGCCCTAAATGGTGCTGATTAATACTAAAAATAGGCTTTTTGCAACCCACTCCAATAACACTGGCTCCATCTGTGATTTTCAGCAATTTTGTCCACACTACCGCAGCCTTAATGGCTTCTACCTCAAACTGTGATGCTATTCAATTTTTGTAGCATGCTCCAAGTCGCTCTGCAACACAATTCTGCAATAGTGCCACTGCCACTAATTGGCACTATTGACAACTATCAATTGGATAAGTTGTGATTAATGGTTTCCACACATAAACAGAACATTCATTTGCAAGTCTAGAACCATAAGAAGTTAAGATCCAAAAATACAGTATAAAATGCATACCAACAATGGCATACATTTGTTCACACCAGTGATTTAGAGTAGACCATATTTAAATGAATACTGTTAATGTTTATATAAAAAGGGTGCACACACATTCATAGACCCTATGACATCACCAGAAGCAGATACCTTTGTATATAAAAATGATGGCAAGCAAATTAGAGAACTTACAGCACCAAAGGAACAACTGTGAGAAACTTCCTGTTACGAGTAAGCTGCTTTCCATTATCTACCTGCTCCCACCAAGTCAATCTATTGTAGATCCCTTGGTCCTCTGCAAATGGAGTTCCTTTCTTCCAGTGAAAAAAGTGATATGTTACCTGATGGACACAACATAATCAATTAAGCCATGTAGAGAAGTTAAATTATTTTAACATCCATTAACAATATTTACAAACAAAATATTAATTTATAACCTGACTCAATCATTCAATTTTGATTGAAAATAAAAAGGAAAATAATGTCCTCCCATCACTTCATGAAGTAATAAATGAGCAAAAATGGATTCTCTAAGTATTACTTTAATATGTCCATTCCATTCCAAACCTAACTGTTTGAAAATTATTTGATGATAAGAAATATAAGGTTCAATGAGAAAGCACTATCAAATGAACTATACTTTTAGAAATGGCCAAACCTTAAAAGAAACCATGAAAATTGAACTGTCATACTTCTAGAGTCAAACAGAGAAAAAGCAACAGCAAAAATTTTGAATATTGCATATAAGATGAAAACTGTGCAAGTACAGTAAATCTAGTTCAAGATTCACAACAATTAATTGAATCAAGAGAGGAACCAAATATATGAAGGACTCCTCTGTATTGTGGAATTTCCCAGAACCCCATTAGCCTTCTTTTAAAATTTCAGAAACAGTTGCCACTCCACCTTCACAATAACACAAAATAAACTTATGGACAGCAATTTGGAGCAAAGCCAGATCACCATCAAAATCATCGGCAGGTAAAGTGATTAAGAGACACACAGGAAATGTTGAACATTTCCAAGCGAATTCTCTAATAGCATCAACATCTTCCTACACTAGAGAGGCAAATAATGGTTTAAGAAGAGACTACAACGAGTAAAGTCCAAACTGTGCTTATGTATCTTGTAGAGCTGGGGCCGTGGAGAGGATACATCTGATATAGTAAATATTTATTAAAGATAGTTAAGAACATGGTGGGGCCATGGAGATGGGAAAGAGAAATCAATTGTGTAATATTCTAATAACTAAGTATTTACTTTGGCTTTACACTATATCCACAAAGTACATAGATTTTTAATAAGCATTTATAATAACTCCAAAGCTTCCCTTGAGTGGCGTATGACATTCCCATCCTCATTCCTCATTCCAAATAACTAACTTCCAAGCCACATGAGAATAAGAACAAGATTATTGCAGAGTAACTAACTTCCAGGCCATGAGATGACATGAACAAGATTATAGAGCAGACACAACAAATTGTTGGCCACCCTCAATCCTTGACAATAGGAAACTAAGGTAAAATAGTAAAACATAGGATGATAGGAATACTAATCACTTTCAATTCCAGATTCTTATTTTATGAGATGACCAAGGTACCTCCAATTTGTACATGCCTTATGATAACTCCCACCCCACCCCCCTTTAAAACATTTATCAAGCCCACATAGAATAACAACTCCAATACTAAACAACCGCCAAATGACACAATAAATTATCATCCCATTTTTTTCTCCAGGTCAAGCACAATTAAATTCTTCTATCGAAGATAAAGATCACATTCTTCCAAGATTCAACACAAACAACACAGGCATATAACCTAAAAAGCCTTAAACTGCAAGGTTTCCAAAAGGGTTACCAAATCAAGAAATCAAAGACACCCAGAACTCAAATTCAATTTTTTTTTTTGTATAAAAGACAACAATTAAATTAAATGATAGGAAGCAAGAGAGAGAGAGAGAGAGAGAGAGAGAGAGAGAGGGGGATACAGCAAAGTGTGCGAGATTAACGATGGTCCAAGCGATGCCAGGGGAACAACCGAAGACGGAGAGTACGAGGATCCAAGAAAAGAAAAGGATGAGGATGTATGTGGTCCAAACGCCAGGGTACGTGAACCACTCCGTGTTCCTGTTCAGATCCGCCGGTGGCACCGCCTTCACGTACAGTTTTGCCATCAATCAATTCCGAAGATGATACCCTTTTAACCAAAAACCGCAATTTCGAGATCCCAGATGCTCAAGTTTCGACCTTTCAAATTGCTTCGATGATTATTATTGATGGGGCTTCTTGTTTTTCGATGGGGGCTGAAATTTCCAAAACCCAGAAACACACCCTCCTCTCTTCTCTCTTTCTCTCTCTTTCTTTTTGTTTTTGTTTTTCTCTCTCTGATTAAAATATCAAGGACAGAAATTGGATGGCGTGTGTGGAGGAATTGAAAAAAATGAAAATGAGAGCTGAAAATTCAATTTTTAAATGGGTAATTTAATGATAGTAGAAATTGATAAAGGGGACAAAATATCTTGGAATAATAAGCCTAAGTGCCCAACTTATACACATATTCAGAGGGCGCTGGGAGTTGGATGCTGTTATTTTTTGAACTTTTTTTAGGGGTATTACCACACAAGGAAAACTAAATTGAAATAGCCAGCATAGTTTCTGTTAAATTCTGATTTTTTTGTTGTTTTTTTTAAAGGATTGTTTGACCAATCATATTTTTTTTTATACACTCTTTTAATATACTTTTTTAAATTAGTTAAAATTTGATTAAATCTCTATATTAGATGAATTTGTGCTGTTATATTACCACGATTTAAAAAAAATGTAAAATATTTTTTTTTAAAAAAAGTTACTGTGACTTTAGTCACTAAAATTGTAATTAAAAATATCAAATAATTTTTTTAAGAAGCAGATAAAATTTTCTTAGTGGAAAACATAAAACTATTATTTTATAAAAATAGCTTCAACAAACACATAAAATATAAAATTATTTATGTTATTTAAAAATATTTTTTTAAAATAAGTTTAAGCAAAAAAACTCATAATCTTTAACAGAGGTAACCAAAGAGACTAGCATGACTAATGAGTTTTAATTTTAAGAACTTATTTGAATTAGAAAAATGATAAATATTATATGTAATTAGAATATTTGACTTTTGGTAACACTTTGAAATATCCTTATTTTTCACAAACTTTGATCCCTTAAACAATACCATTATAGTGTCTCACAAGTTTAAGAACTAAAATAAAGATTTACTTATTAAAATTTATTGAATTATAATCTCAAGAGAAAGATTCATTCAATAAAAATTGAAACCCACAATTTTTTTTGTAATTTTTAATGTGTTTCAATCAATTAAAGAGAAAGTGTGTTACACTTTGAGAGAAAGTGTTATAAAAAAATGTAATAGAGAGTGTTTTTTTTTTTTTTGAATTGCACTGAGAAGAGGAACTAAAAGTCCTTACAAAAATAAATTTAAACTATATCAACTCTTACAGCCTCAAAATAAAGTAAGTTAGGAACGAAATGAAAAACATGCAAATTTATAAAACAAATAGAGTGTTGATAGTAATTCTCTTACAAATTTATATCACCATTTCTTATATAATATATCACACTAAAAATATAAAATAAAATTGGTTTATAAATCCCAATTTAACTGCTAGCACTTTACCAGTTCAACTCAACAGATAATTTTGCTGTAATTTGATTGGAAATAGAGATGAAACCATCCAAACGCAGCATTATCATTTTGAGGCAATACATTTCATCAAATGCATCAGTTTTATGTGCATATCAATAGGTTCGTCTTGAACCATATTCCTCATTAACTAGGACATGTCCATTCAAAGCCAAATTCTCAACTGCCCCCTTGATCACATCAATGTCAGTTAGCCACACCAACTGTAATAGTACTAGGCATTAAAAGAGGATAAGGAAACATTTCAGCCAATAACATAAGAAATTTGATCACTTTCCATTCCTTCTTGGCCACTATATAACAAGACTACAAGACCACTTTTGCTATACAAGCCAAAGTCCTCACGATTGTTCAATTACTAGAACTAGTATAACATCATGATTACCGAAGCCATGGAGCAGTGGTACATGTGCCTCCCCTTGTACTAAAAAAAACAGGAACTACACCCATTTTCAATTTTCAACGTAGCAATAATAAAGAGGGTCCTCAATATGGGAAGACAACTAAGGCTACTGTCATAGGCCCAACTTTCATGAGTTTCATCTACTCATTATAGAAACTCAATGTATATAGAGGCCCAAGAATAAAGATTTTCAAAATTTAAAAAATATTATAATGTTAATGCTCTTGTTTGTCATCAGTAACAAAAACAATTCATATATAAATGTCATTTTATGTAATATCTTAATGAATTCATCTTTCCAAAACCACCTCACAAAAAGATAAGGACTAGAAAGCAATAAGGAAGGTCATGTGAATTGTGAAGTGTGAACTAATTAACTAAAGCTGTCAAAAGCACGGGACAACCACATATTTAGAAACAATGAAAGAAGTTCATCTGAAAATAAAAACAAAACATATAATGGCGTCGCCCGGACTTGAACCGGAGACCTTCAGTGTGTTAGACTGACGTGATAACCAACTACACCACGACACCGATGCTCTCTGCAACGACCTTTATATAATTATATAACGACAATAACTACTCTTTTGTTGCATTACAGAAAACGTGAACAAATTGCATACTATCTAGTTTCTTTTTTTCCTATTTCTCTAAAATATAATCTTATTTTATTTTTAATCTTAACAAAAATTTTGTTCCAGGTTTGATTCTTGTAAATTTGTGTTTTTTTTTTTGGAAAGGAAAATTCCACTATTAAAAATAATTAGTCAATTTTTTAATAAAATTAATCATGACTAATGAAACTAATGAAACATGATAAAAAAAATTAATATGAATTTAGTTTCCATAAGTTCATCTTTTTTAATTTTGGCCACATAATTTTTTTATTATTTTTAGTCAGAGTAATTTTTTTATAATTTTATTTTCTATGAGTTTTATTTTTTTATTTTTTAAAAATTTGTGTTTTTTCAATTTCAATCACTACATTAAAAAATTTATAATCTTAAAGAGATTAAAATTGAGAAACTTAAGCCTAAAAACTAAAATTTAAAAGAAATCTTTCCTTTTAATTATGTTTTTTTTTTTTTATATCTTCCCTAATTCCATCGATCAAAAATAATAAAAGTCATCTGATTCTCATCTCTACATTAATGTATATTGAAGTTTCTTTCTGTTAGTTAGTTTAGTTCACAACTTCCATTTGACCTCAAAAGTCAAACCTCATCTTCTTCCTTCTGAAATGCAAATTTCTTTACCAAATTAGCACTCTGATTCACCATACACCTGTCTGTTCACCCCTTCTCTTTCTCATTCCCTGTTTCCTCATTTTCTCTTTCTCCTCCACTCCCCCTTTTTTCCCCTTTGATTATTTTCCTCAGAAGATTGGATAATGGGAGACCCATTTGGTAAATTTTAAACCTTTTGAAGGTTTTGGTACCTGGGTCGATGGAAAGAATGGACTTTGAGAGGAAGGTGGTGGTGTTGGGTTTCATTCGATTATGAATTTTGCCTATGACATGGAAGGTTGGGTTTTGGATTTAGGTTCACTGCCTCCAACCATTGTCATCGAATGTCGGTTCCAGCTGTGATCGGCATTCGATTCCTCCTTCGTTCAGTCCCAACCTTTCTCCATCCCAATCACAAACTAGGCCCCATCCAATAAGTACAAATAAACAAAAACACAAAAAGAAGCAATTTTTTGTGTTTGGTTCTGCTTGTTTCAGCCACTAGAATGAATTCTGGTGCTGTCTTGGCATTGCCTCCTGTAAGCAATGTATTCAGGACAAGGGAACCTCATGATTTTGAGGATGACTTTGTGGAGAAAGATCCAACTGGCCGGTACATTAGGGTATCATGATGACCATTCTTCATTTATATATATTTTTGGATTCATTTGTGGTCAACTTTGATGGTTCTACTACATTTTAACCAATGTGTGTGAAATATGGTGTTGTGTTTTTGTGTTTTATAGAGGGAGGTGGAATGTTTTAATTGCTTAGGTTGGTTTGGTGGTAAAAATGGTGCTAGTTGAGCTAGAGGGCTAGGCGGGCATACTTGGAATCAATGCTGCATTCGTGGTTGCACATATGCTGGCCTTCAAAGTTCAAACAATAGTAATTTGATATTGATCAGCCATATTTTTCTTGTGTGACTTGTGGATTACAAATTTGCAATATAAGGCCCCGTTGGGGCCTAAGCTATATAAGTTGAATGAGTGGTGCGATGCTACAGACTGTATATTATGTGCGAAAATGCATCATCTCCTTCACTTTGAATTGGGGATGCTCTTGTCGGGCTTGAAAGTGTTGTTATCATTAGAGAAAAAAAGTTGTAAATTTCCTATTAGGTTGTATCTGTAATGAATTGCCTTTATACAGCTATGAAAGACAGAATCACATATTAAGTTCCATTTTTACTTTATAAATCAGGTGTGTTAGTGATTATCATTTTTGAAGAAGTGTAAAACCTATCTCATGCTTAAGATTCATTATTACAAATAATCCTCCGAATGAGAAATTTGCTTTCTGTAAAGCACAACTAGGGGCACTTATTACAATATGCACACAACGTCCAAGGGGATTTGTTTACTTCTTTTCAATAATTCTATGATTCACTTGTTCTTTATATTTGTTATTTTCATTTGATTTTTTCTCTCTCTTGTTTTTGTCTCAGTACAATGAAATCTTGGGTAGAGGTGCCTTCAAAACCGTGTATGATTCTGATGACTAATCTCTATTTTTAATATTTTTTCTCATTATCTCTACTTCATTATATTTTCTTCCTAGTCTTCTAGTTTAATTTGATTAAGAATTTACTTGCTAAGAATTATTTCTTCAAGAAATTCAGTCCTCAATAACATATAGGAGGGTTCTGGCAGTTTTTACTTGTTAATGCATGCTATTTAATCTCTTTCTCTTTTGCAGTTATAGGGGTTTTGATGAAGTTGATGGAATAGAAGTTGCTTGGAACCAAGTTAAGATTGATGGCCTCATGCATTCAGTGGACGATCTTGCGAAATTGTATTCTGAAGTTAATCTATTGAAGTCTTTGAAACATGAAAATATCATTAAGTTCTATGATTCTTGGATTGATGAAAAGCAGAACACTGTTAACATGATCACTGAACTCTTCACATCAGGAAATTTAAGGCAGTAGGTTCTCTTGATCTCCCCTCTTTCCTTTATGTTATTTGGTTGCGATGTGCACATATGAAATTGTTGTACACCTTTGGCTGACAGATATCGTAAGAAGCATAAATATGTTGAAATGAAAGCTATAAAAGGTTGGGCCAGGCAGATTCTTCATGGCTTAGTATATCTTCACAGTCACAGGCCACCCATTATTCACAGAGACTTGAAATGTGACAACATCTTTGTGAATGGAAACCAAGGTGAAGTTAAGATAGGGGACCTTGGTTTAGCAGTTGTCATGCAACAACCAACCGCCCAAAGTGTTATTGGTAACATTTACTTTCCTTAAATGTGCTTTTTTTTTTTTTTTTTTATCATTCTGGTACCATGTGGCACTGAACTATGCTTTTGTTTGTTGTTTCTCTATTTTAAAAGGGACTCCTGAGTTTATGGCTCCAGAACTATATGAAGAGGCATACACTGAACTTGTTGACATCTATTCTTTTGGGATGTGCATATTGGAGATGGTTACTCTTGAATATCCCTATAGTGAATGCAAAAATCCTGCTCAAATCTTTAAGAAAGTTACCTCAGTGAGTAAATCAATTATTGGCATATCCTTATTAGTTATAATTGCATGCTCATAATAATTTTTTTTAACTCGTCTTTATGTTATGTTGTGATGCATGTCATTGCAGGGCATCAAACCTGCTTCCCTTAATAAGGTGAATGCTCCCCAACTTAAGGAGTTTATTGAGAAATGTTTGGTTCCAGCATCTGAGAGATTGTCAGCAGAGGAGCTTCTTAAAGACCCATTTCTACAAGTTGAGAATCCAAAGGATCCCGTCCTTTATCCTTTACAACTGCCTAGCCGAACACTGAGAGCATATTCATTCAAGTCTGGTTCTCTATCTATGGACATGGATTCTGACTGCAAACCGTTTTCTATGAGTATCTGTTCTGAAAGCAACCAGGAAAGCCCACATTGTCCTGTTTTTGAAGTGCAGCGGACAAATAATAAATATGAGTTTAGGTTGAAAGGGACTAAAAATGATGATAACTCAGTATCATTGACCTTGCGTATTGCTGATACATGTGGTGAGTATTTGGTCTTTCCTTTACCTTCACTTTCACTTTTTGCTATTTTTGTTTCGAGGAGTAGAGAACTTTTGAATTAGTTTTTGACATGCTTTCCTGTGCCTTGGAATTTGATACTTGAATGGTTTTTGTTGTGCTACTAGCAGGTCGAGTCCGGAATATACATTTTCTCTTTTACCTTGATACAGATACCGCAGTCTCTGTGGCCACAGAGATGGTTGAACATTTGGAGCTGGCAGATCATGATGTAGATTTCATATCTGAGCTTATTGATTACTTGATAATGAAACTTCTACCTTGGTGGAAGCCCTCACCTGATCATTGCCCATATGGAGAATTAAGTCCTTATAGTACAAATATAGATGGCCAAGGGCCGTGGGGTTCTGTCCTAACTAGTATTCCCTCTGAATTGGCTATTGGTCAGGATGGCTTCTCTGGGTCTGATACAACTCCCAAAGAAGATTTTGTTTCGTCTGAGAAGAGCAGCGTTTCCAAAAATGCTAGCAATGCTACTTTTGAGAGTGATTGTAATTCTTCTAGTCTGGTTAAATTGGAAGATCGATATTCACAAGGATCTAGAGCTTCTGAGATGATTGTTGAGAACACTTCTATGAAAAATGACAACTGTCATGATTCCAATGCTGATGTAAGTTCTGAATGCTTAATTAGTTCGATATCTAAACTTGAGATTGGGGGTGCATATTTTGAGGACTGTAAATTGCAACCAGCAGAATATTGTGCTGGAGAAGGAGTTGTGATAAATGAATTCCCAAAGAACTCGGGGTCAGTTTTTGGAACATCCATTAATGTTGAGAACCCGACAAGTAGTTGTTCTTATGTGTCATCAACAGAAGAGGACATTATTGATCTTGAGCTAAAGTTTAAACTTGATGAAATTGAGGCACACTATCAGCATTGGATTGATGAACTTAATAAAATGATGTTGGAGGCATTGGATTCCACCAGAAGGAGTTGGGTGGCCAAGAAGAAATTGGCTGTTCAGTGATTTTGAGCTTGTTGATTGACCTCTTTTTACCCTTGTCAAAATTATTTCATTGTAAATTCTGTAATCTTAACGGCAATTTGTATATTGGATGTGGCTCTTTTTGGTGGAAGCGAGTGTCCTTACCATCAACCTATTTTTTCCATGCTTCGGAGATATTTCTCAATCTCTAATTAGCATAGCATAATGTGGGCGAATGTGTCTTTAAGAAAATTTTATAGTTCTAGAAGACACATTCTGATGGAGACTCTTTCCAACATTAGTATATTGTTCATCATTACAACTTTGCATGCCAGGATTGTTGCAAATCATTAGACTTCTTCACTCCCCGAATTAAGCATGAGCAAATATAATCACATTAAGTGCTTTTTTTATGATTATTAAGTGTTTTATTCTTTGTATAAAAGAAAACCAACATTCCTTTAACTCCACTAAACCATATTTAGTGATAATTTGGATCTAATCCTCTTGATTTTAACCAACTAATATATATATATATATATATATATATATATATATATATATATATATATAAAACTCCTGTTTTTTAAAATTCAAGTGTGAAAGCTGTGATTCATCTTTACCCTTAAAGGAAATTAATAGATGAAGTGGTTTGTGGTGATTATGAAAAGTGAAATTATATTTAATAGTCAAATTAAATGGAGGAAGTCGTTTGTGGTGATTGAGACTTGAAATGTACATTATCACGATCCATACTTGTCAAAAAGCAATGAAAAGAATATCGAAGTTTTTATAAATTGTAAGAAATTTTGTGTATTAATGTATTAATGTGACCGTGTGAATTACACGAGATAATCTTTTTCATTCTTTGAACCGAGTTTAAATCTCAGAACCCCCCACAAATAAGGACTTATCCGTTGAGAAGACTAACAACTCAAAAACTAGAATAATTAGACTAATACATTTGGCAATATTTAGCGTTTATATCTTCTAAAAATTCCCTCACATATAAAGGGTCAATTAGTTAGGATTTGCAACCAAAAACTCAACCCCTCCCTCCTTTCTCTCGCACCGACACCCCCTCCCACAGCTAAGATTATATAATAGAAAAGAAATTGTGCCTTTAGCTCAATACTTTTGGCCAAATATAGTAGTGGTCTTTATACTTTTATATTGATAAATTTATTTCTCAAAACTATAAAAGAACATGTAGAATTAATCATTCCTCTCTAAAAATTCAACATGTTTTTTAAACTTAGAAGAGACTAAATCCACATATTTTAAAGTTTAAAGATTAAATTCATTAATATAAAAATGTAGGACATTTTGCCAAAAATAGTTACTAAAACTACATTTTTTTCTTATAAAAAAAGTACATTTTTTCCTATTATAAAACACATAAATACCCACGCTAAGCATAACTAATGCATAAACCAACAAACACACACATCAAAAACCAAAAGGACAAAGGTAGGTTTTGCATATGTTGTATGTGTTTTTTCTCTCTTGTGCTTAATACTAAAAGGAATACCTAGCTTTTCAAGCAACACAAAATATTTGTTAAAGAATTGCATCACCTTCTCACCAAACTATTGTACTACTTTTCTCTTGCCATCATAATAAATGGTACCTTTTATTTAAGCAATATTCTTATTATCAAAACTCTTTTAAGAATCTGCGTTACTCAATCACCCTCTTAGGCATATTCTTTTCTTCAAATTATTTTCTATGTGTTGACGTCACATAGTTTTGATAGGTACGTATCATGCACTTCAACAAGCCTTATATGTAACACCCCGTGTGCACTCGGCGTATTAACATTATACAATATCAGAGTAACGCAACATGCATGGAAATGAACAGCAAAGGAAGCATAATC
>PYAF01001524.1:935465-952189 GCA_007407185.1 Glycine tomentella
TCAAAATACAAACAAAATAAACAAAAGCCGAGCTGACAAGCTCAATCATCTAAACCTAGGGTGTCTTCTAACTATCCCAGTGCAGGCCTCTTGCCTTGGGACCTCTCAGGAACTTCAGACTCTGCTCCTGTAACATAAGCCCCAAATAGGGGTGAGATAAACATCCCAGTAAACTCGGGGTTCTTAGAGGTTTCCCTCCTCCTGGATTACTTCCCAGTATATAACACAACTATAAAGGTATACATAAATAACATAGCATAACCAAATCATAATATACAAATCTCAACACAGCATAAGAGAAAGGCATCCACAATGCTTGATAGGGATCATCCATCTCTGTGAGTGCATTCTAATCAAAGCTCACCTTGTCTATGCCTGACTAGGATCATTCACCTACTCGTGGGTACATCTAATCAGGACTTGCCGCCCAATACCTGAATAGGCTCATCCACCTACTCGTGGGTACATCTAATCAGGATTTACATGGACGCCTATGGATTGCTCTAAGGGAGATCATCCACCTACTCGTGGGTACGTTCCCAAAGGGGTCCATAGTTCCTCAGTCTACTGGCCAGCAGATTACAAGCAATTAAATCAAATCACATCATGATCAAGCATTACATCATCAACATCATAATCAATTGATATCCAATATCTCAGGGCAGAACTAGCATATAATTGCCAGCACATTTAACTATTACATCAATATTTCATACATAATAGTATCATCAAAAGTATAAGGCATCTGGCCTACCATTCAGTGCTAATTCATCATAAGGCACAAACATACGAGATATCTCAATCAAACACCCAAAGTGGGTGAAGCAAACACAAGCAGAAGAATAATCTCCAAGAACACTGAGCTTACCTGGTCGTAGCTCAGAAACAACCCCCCTAGTATCTGGGTGATCTCTGCCAGCAGTCTGCACTTCACGCCCTACAATAGGCATGAATCAAATCATCAGAAACGGCATTCGACCGTTTATATGGAAGGAGACACCCTTCCACATATAATCAATTCAAAGTCATCTAACTTAAGGTTTATCTTAGTCCGGCTTTTACTAAGCCATGCATTGACCATCAATAGTCTGCCTCAGCCTCACCAAGGCCCCAGAGTTTCTTATAATTCTGTACAACTTAATTCAAAACTGTCCAAGAGTTAAGAACTCACATTGGCTCAACTCAGCCAAAACACATAAATAATCACGTTTTCACCGATTATTTGATCTTATGAATAACTTTTGTAAAGGTACTTTAAGTATTTCAGGCCATAACACCTCCTATCTACACCAGCTCTCATTTCACAGAGTCAAATTCAAACTTCATCACAATTTTAATTTCAATATGCCATATGGCTCAGAATAACCTCCTGACTACATCTCTCTAAAGAGCTTAAGCCTAATTCCAGCCCTATCAATATTTGGTTACTATTCATCCAATTTCCCAGTCCATAATTAAACGGTTAAAACATGAGTTTCTTACCTCAGATCAATAGAGGAAAGCTGGAGAAGTCTTTCTCCCCGCTCTGGTATCCTGGAACCAGCTTCTTTTCCTTCCAAAACTTACTCTCTGAGGAAACTCAAGGAAATGGAGGTTTTCTCACAATTTTCACACCTAAGGCTGGATTTTGGCTTCTATGTGATTCAAATCAAGTTTAGAAGTGATTAGGAGGTGTTTTATGGCTTTAGGATGAAGATATGAAGCTTCTAAGATGCTCTAATGGCTGCCTGGGGCCAAGGAGGAAGAGGAACAGTGGTTTCTCCAGAAAATTCGCGATTTGGCCTTTTATAGGTGGCCTAACCGACATGCCGCGTCCTTGGCGCCACTTTGGCGCTCTTGGCACCAGTTTCCAGTGCATCTGGCGCCCTTGGCGCCATCCTGGAGCTCCTGGCGCCAACATACAGTGTATCTGGCGCCAAAATCCAGTGTATCTGGCGCCCTTGGCGCCATCCTGGCGCTCCTGGCGCCAAAATCCAGTATCTATGGCACTCTTGGCGCCATTCTGGCGCTCCTGGCGCAGACTCCGTCGCTAAATCCGTCACTAAGACTTTTGCGATAGAATTTTATAAATTTTAAATTTTTTTTTCTTTTTCTTTTTTTTTTTTTTTATAAAAACCTAAGTTATTATATTATAGACACAATTTGGGATACTCATTAGACAAATCATAACCAATACTATCACATTTCTGACATGGTAAGATAGGCTAGCTTCTAGTGTTTGGTTAGGTCACTTTTCTATAATTGAGAGTCTTTGACCAACCTGTTAACTTTTTCCTTTTACACTTTTATTTATGAGTAGGAGCAAAAGTGGCAGTGTCAGGTCAATCGCGGAGTTGATGGCATCACGGGCACACTGCTGCTTTAAGTGCCAGAACCTTGTTGCTTTCCATGATGATATTGTCTCCAAAGATTTCCAGGTGAACTTTTTTCTCTTCCATTCTTGGCATTTTTCTCCATGTTTATGCTACTTTTCTAGATTGAAATGGATCATCCATTTGAACCTATTTAGAATAGGATCTGTTGATGCTAAATCTTGACTAATCAACTGTCTGAAACGGCTAATACCAACGATGATTCCCTTAAAGCGCCAACAGGATCATAATAATAATTAAAAAAAAAAAAAAAACAAGACTTCTACAACTTGTGCTAAAGATTAAGATTTATATACTCAGTATTAATCATGTCAAAAACCTTTTCAAACATGGCCTGAAATTAATCTAATCTAGAGTGAATCACTTCAAATTATGACAATAGAATAAGGCATGATTGTATTGTACAGATTTGTTGCCAGATTATCTTTAATTACACAGATTTATTGGCCCTTTAAACCAGCATATCTTGCATGATTGTATTGTTGTAATTGTGTAATTATCGTAGATTAGCAGTTTAGCAATATTCAAGGCTACACATCATATTGTATCAATTCTATTTAAATGAGAATTCTCCAAAGGAGAACACACAGTTTTACCCACACATTTTTCTGAGTTACACAGTTTTACCCACACATTTTTCTGAGTTTGATAAGTTATATTATAATTTTCCTTCAAACTTGTCCATACCATAGCTATATGTATGTATCTATAGAACACAGTTTATTTTTCTGTTGTTTGTGTGAATTAATTGTTTTAGGGGGGGGGGGAGAGAAATTGAATTTGTTCAAATTTCAAAATATTATTTTAGTAGTTACTCTAAAAAATTTCTAAATGAAATTAGTTACAAGATTTCTCCCCTAATGTGAACAGTTAGTTGGTCCTTTTCATGTTGTACAAAAGATTCTTTTCAAGAAATTACAAAGGTCATTCCTTGGTCTTGGTAGCCTCTTTGTTTTTGCACTTTATCAGCCAAAATGACAGACTGTCTAGGAATAGATAAAGCATAGATAAAATTCTATGTACTTTGGTGTTGTTCTCCAATCACAATTGGAGTTTTACTTTTGCGTTCGCATTCAATGAAATAGCTTATTATGCGCTTTACTAAAGTGAAACTCCAATTATGATTGAAAAATAACATCGAAAACACCTATAGAACTATATGTAAGTTTTGTTCTTTAAGAATTTATAGTAATAATTTATAACTTAACTATAATTTTTTTTAATAAAATTTATTATTAAGTTTATGAATAACTTGATTAATCTGTTTATCTGAATATGAATATCGTCTAGTTAGACTGCCTCTATTTTTGCATGAAGTAGAAACTTTTTCTTTGTGAGTATTTCTTGTAAAATTGAAATTTCAAGTGTTAGAAAAAGTTGAGACATTGTGACTCTCAATTAAGCAGATTCCCCACAACCCCCATATAGATATTGTTGTGCCCCCACATTGATAACAGGATGTACTGTCTGAAATTATCTGTGATATTTGTACTGTCATAAAATAAATTGATTTTTTATCCTTTAAAGAACAGAGTAAATTGAATTTGCTTGGCACATCTTTTGCTGTTTCGAATTCTACTAATTCAAACTTTAAGCTGTTGGAGCATCTCAAATAGTACTATGGTAGAGTAGCTTAACAAATTTTTGGTGAGTTTTACCATAACATGAGATTTAAGAATTTTAACAAGTCTTCTCTCAATGGTGTTATCCTTAAAAACTTAAAATGGATCATAAAATTATTTTTATATAAGAACTGCCGTTTTCCACTTGAATTACTCCAATACTCTAATAATGAATATGCATAAGAACTAATTCTTTTAAGTTTAAGAATTTCATAAACAATTTGAAATTGCTCCTAGGTGCTTACAGAAAGATGGTGTTTATTTACACTGACAAATTGATGTCTGCTGAAGCTTTTGCATGACAAGTCAATAGTTGAATACGACAGAAGTTGTCTGAGTCAAGTTCTTTCAAATGTTCACTTCAGACTGGTGTCCAATTGTGGGGTATGCTGAATGCAGAACTCCTGCAACATTTATTTGATGCAAACATACAAAACTAGATAATAGTACGAAAAAATTAAAGGAAAGAAAAACATTTGATTAGTGTCTCTATAATCATCTTCATCTTCAGTATGATTACGTAGTGAATCACACCATTTTAATCTTCGAAATTGCAGTGTAATGTCATTTTAGTCTCTAAAATTATTAAAATAGTTCCTAATATTGTAAAGTGTTAATCAAAGTAGTCTTTCTGCTACTCTCAATTAATTGACGATGTAAGAGACACTTTGGTGACATGTTCAGTGTCATATTGACTTGCTGATAATAAAAAAATGTCATATTGACTTTTATGTGCCACACACAAAGGTTGTGTTTGATTTGGCGTGGTGGTCGAACGCCAAAGCTTCCTCTCACAGAAATTGTGTTGAATGTGTCTTGGAATGCATGATTGGTGTAAAACAAACACACTAAAATGATAGTTGAAATCCATGACTTCGAGTGTGATTGGATTAAGGTTTGGAAGTCTTTGAATGGAAGTTTTCACATTCCAAAGCAGTGAACTGAGAAGCAACTATCTTGTATCATTGAAGTTTATGTGTGTTACATTTAATGTAATTGTTTTCCAATCATCCCCATGTAGACATAAACTAAAATAAGAGTAGAAATACAATTGATTCATCCACTTTTCTCCATTAAGTAACTTTCAGTTCTTCCTCTCAATCCTTTTTTCCTAAGCTTCTCTATTTTCATTTCTCTATTACTTGAGAACAACCAAGGTTTTTGCCAATGTGAATGAGGGCATTGAGGTGCTTATTTTTCTTTTTCTTCACCAAAGCCTCAAAGCTTAGTGATTCTAATTTGTGGCTCACACATTCGAGTTGTACTGTACTAGAAGTGCTAGAAAGCTTGGTCATTTCAATCTGATTTTATATGCTATGATTGCACAGCTAAAACAAGTTTTAACTTTTAAGAACTAGAATTATAATGAATATGACAAATCCAATATATGAAAATGTTACATTATTGCTAGTTATTTGTATGACACTGTGACTTAGGGGGAGAGTTTCCTAATAAAAAAAGTTGTAGCTTTTTGTGCAGGCAGTGTCTCTGGTTTGGTACTTTATGCAAACCAAAGACATGAAACTCATTTATGTTCACTGGACTGGACCTTTGGATTGTAGAATATTGCTAATAAAACTATTAACTACCAAATGTGGATGTGTGATACGGGATTGTAGGAAGAATCATAAAGAGGGAGATATTGGGATTACTATAAAAATTATTGAAAAAAATTAAATACTTTACTATAAAATTAAAAGAGTGAGCATTAGTATTAGTATCAATTACACCAACTCTATCTATTTAGTGTAATGAGCCTTTCATGTATCAAATAAAAACAATCATAAATAATTTGGATTTTAATGTGAACCTAAACCATAGAGCCAACTCAATCTGTTGAATTTTTAACAGGACAGGACAACAAACTACTTGATGTTTGAAAATACTATTAATTATGCCAACATAATGAACGTGTTCAAATAGTTTTCCAAAGTTGTTTAATAGTAATAGTGAATAGTCTAAAACTGATCAACAAACAATAACCAAGTTCAGTTAATGTAGCTAAGCATTTTGAACGATCAATATATATTTATCTATTGCTTTTGCACAAGAGTGGAATAATCTAATGGATTTATCATTTAAGTGACAAAGTTATTCTCAAATGAGTTAACAAAACCAAGGTCTGAGATTCGGAAACATATCCCTTCCTCCCTTCTGTAATTCTTGTCTACCATATATCTTAGTTTATGTTTTAAATATCTATTCAATTTTTTTAATTAAAAATCAGTGTTTTGATTCTGTTTGTCATGTTCTTACAGTTATTGTATCAATAATTAATGTTATATTTTCTTATAATTTATTCTGCAAATATTTTTAATAGTTTATAAAAATAAATTAGACAAAAAATTAAAGTCCTGCGGCACTTATTTGAAGCAGACACGGAATATTTCGTTTTTCGGTCAAGCGAAAACGTCGTTCACAACACTGATAATAGTAGAAAAATAAAGAACATTTTATAATCATTTTCATCTTCAATATGGTTATCCAATTCAAAAGCATACACTGATAAATAAATAAATTCAAAGGCATACAGTTCAAAAAACACATATTTTGCCTCAGTAGAAAAAAGAGGAAAAGAGAAAATTGATTAATATTCGTCTTCAATAATATGGTAAGCCAATTCAAATATACATCACTACTAACTACTCAATGGCCATCCACTACATGGTGGTCAATTCATCATCTAATTCCCTGGCGTCAGATTTATAATTTTTTTTTCTCTTTGATTATTTAAAAAATTTCTCACAAAATCTGTTTCATTGATTAGGTTTTAAAAACATATATGTTTTTAAATTTTAGTTTTAGAAAAGTTTGATTTTGAATCTCTCTATTTTCAAAAGTCCTGAAAATTAATATTTCGTTAGGATTATATTTTAGTTTGAAATTTCAAAGATGTAAAACGATGAAACCTTTAGATGTACAAATAAAAAATAGATTTAAAACAGATTTCACAAGCAGCTGTGGGGTTTTAGTCCATTTCCTTTGCTGCCGATCGGATGTTTTAATTCCATTTTATTTATAAGGAAGTTTTGTCAAAAAAAAAAAAAGATTAAAAGATTATAAAAACTATAAATATTATAACCATAGTGATTAATTTGTATTAAAGTTTCATTTATTCTTCCTCCACTCTTTTACACAAACTATCTAGAGTTTTGATTCACTTTCCACTCTGCATCACTTATTCTTCTCACCATTCTCCTCTTCATCACTTTTATTTATTTATTTTTTCCTCTTGCCACTTTTCTGTCACATAAGCAGGTTGGTTGTATCTACACATAGATACGTTTTATGCTGATGAAAAATCCTAATTCTAAGGGGGTTCCTCTTTAGACCTCCACCTAAGACTTTGATCATTAAGTCATTATTACATGTATACAAAAAATACTATAATATAAACCTAAACCTGAGAGCCAACTCAATCTGTTGAAGTTCTTAACCAGACAGCAAACATGTTGATGTTTGAAAATACTATTAATAGTTTTCCAAAGTTTATATTAATAATATTGAATGGTCTAAAACTGATCCAATAGACAAGAACCACGTTCAACTAATAGAGCTCAGCATTTGCTAGGATTGCAATATTTATCTATTGCTTTTGGCAGAGTGGATTAATTAAAGTGACGAATTTCTTCTTAATTGAGTCAAGAAAGCCCATATTTAATTTGTCTGGTTTCAGAAACATAGTATGTCTTCTCTGCTGTAATGCTTGTCTACTTAATTGGTTTATATATGTTGCATGTTTTAAATATCTAGATCTATTGTAAAGTTTTAATCAACATTAAGTGTTTTGGTATTGTTGGCATTTTCTTACTATTATTATATACCGGTGAAATTATATCTTTCTATAAATCCTTTTAATACTTTATAAATAAAAAGAACAAATACATTTAATGTTTTTGAAGCACAAAAAACATTCACTAAGAAGTAATCAAGCTATTTTGAAATTTGAATAGCAATTTTATGCTGCAATCTGACTCGTTCAAAGTTAGCTATTTTGACTAGCACTTTCAGCAAGCAGATTGGTAATGTTGGCACTTTTTATTTTTTACCCTAAGAGGAATAATAAGATGAAGTGTGTTTAGCTGTAAGTTTGATTTGCTAAAAAGACATGATAGATAGAACAATATTAGACAAGTAATTGAGTTATATGAAAATTTTTTATATTGTACGCTGTTTGGTAATCGATATACAATACAAATAATTTTGTATTATATCTTATTTGGAGAGGAAGGTTTAAAGAAGAAGATATATATAAAAAAAGAAAAAAAGGTGTGTGATAATGAAAAGTAAAAAATAGAGATAATATTGTATTTTTAATTTTGTTAAATACCGGACAAAAAGTTATATGAGATTTAGTGAGTTATAAATTTTTTAGTATTTGTTCAATCTATTATTCTTTATTTTGTATTGTCTTTTAGTTATTTTTTAAATCAAACATTAAACAAATATAATTTTACTCTTCAATCCCTTATTTTTTAGGAAATCAAACCTATCCTAAAAGAGTCGGTTTAAAAATGTGATCCCTAGCATTTCTTTTTACCCTAATAAAATTATGTGATACTTATCATTTGCCATTGGTCAAAAATGAAATTTTCAGCGACAAAACTTTGTCCTTCATTGAAAACATAGGATATATAATTGTGAAAAACTTGTAGGTTCTAGCATCAATTGAATTAATTATAGCCATCCATTTCTTATATTGTATTGCTTTTTTTGTGTATATATGTTAGTAAGAAAAATATTAATAAGTTTTTCTTCATAAATATTTTTTTTATTTGAGACAATTATATTTAAAGCATAGTTGAACATTAAACACATATATCCTCCCAATACACTTTTTAATGTCTAACAACACGCATTGTTTTAAAATGAAATTAAAGCGACGACTCTCATTATAAATGTGAATCGTATTTCCTGTTTAATCAATCTCACGTGAATGTGGCTCAATAATAAGGTATGTTAAAAAAATTATGTTAAAAAAAATATCATACTGATTTCTATATTATTAATAACGATCATGATAAAGATAAAAGTTAAAAATGACCTTTTTTTTTAATTTGAAATTTTGACTTTTCACACATAGCGCCAAATTGGCATTTCTAAGGATCAAAGAAGAAGCATTATTCTCTTGGAGACTATTATGGAACAAGATGCCAACTTGCGATCAATTGCAAAGGAGAAACATCCACATTCAGGGTATAAAAAATTCATGCTATTTATGTGGCAGCAATTTAGAAACGAGGAATGACTTATTTCTAAGCTGTGAAATGATCGCCTCTCAAATTTGGAAGGCAATTTTCAATTGGTTAAATGTGAACTTTGTTATACCTACAGAACCAGCTCAGCTGTATGAACAATTTGATCACCTGATTTTTGGAACTGGAAGGACAAAAAACAAATGGAGCCATGTGATTTGGCATGTAAGAATGTGCAGCATTTGGAACGCAAGAAATAATCGCGCTTTTCGTCAACAAGCTGTCAAGGTTGCTGAAGTTTTTGGCATACAAACGTAAGAAATGTCATTACATTTCCATATCAGATTAATACTTAAATCCGGTTATGTGCATGACTTCTTATCTGTGAAAACCTTCTGATATAAGTAGACTTTTGTGCTGGGAGAAGGAGAATTGAGGCAGTTGTTTCTTAGATTGACTTTTTGAAATATATCTAACTTAGATTGTTAGATCTTTTGTATATAGACACCTTGTGCATGTAGCTTTTGCTACAATCATATATATAATACAACTTTGCCTTTAAAAACAAAAGAAGAAGAAGCATTATTCTCTTGCTTAAATTCAAGAGTACATATGCTTCAGTTTGCATGATCGTATATTTGTATACAATACTTGCGTCTTCGTCAATCATTCAGTAAACTCGCATAAAAAAAATCATTTGGTAACACGAATAAATTCGTAAATTGCCTGTAACAACTTGAGCAATATTTAATTAAAAACCCAACATATCTACCTTTCTTGTTTTCTTGTGTGGAAATAGAATGTCATCCAAGTCATCAATGACAATACCATTTCAAGAAATTTGTCAATTTTCTTAATTGTCTTGCTTACATCTCTAAAGTTGTTTTCTCTTCCCTAAGTATTCAGGATCCATATATAAAATTTAAAATCAACTAAATTAAACGTAGTTTATAGAAAATTAAATCTCTTAATATGTATTAGAGTTTGTTTATAGACTATCTGATCGGATAGGCCGACCAAGCATAACAAGTGTCCATGTCTCTTAAGTTTAGTGCTTGAGGGACTATGAACCATTTGATCAAGTGGGCCGACCAAGAATAATAAGCGCTCATGCCTTTCAAGTTTAAAGGACTATGAATTGTCCAATCAGGTAGGTCGACTGAGCATAACAAGCGCACATACCTTTTAGGCAATTATGCTTAACACTTGAGCTACTGTAGATCATTCAATCGAGTAAGTTGATCGAGCATACCAAGCGTCTACACCTTTTAAGCTAAAAGCTTGAGTTAGATAAGCCGACTAAGCATAACAAGTGCCTACACCATTCAAGCTCAGCAGGCAATGAACCACTCAACCAATTAGGCCAACTGGGAATAATAAGCACCCACGACTTTCAAGCTCAACGCTTAAAGGGTTGTGGACCGTACGATTAGGTAGGCCAACCTTGCATAACAAGAACTCATGCCTTTCAGACTTAATGTTTGAGGGATTGTGAACAATCTGATTGAGTAGGTTAATCGAGTATCGTAAGTTGATTGCTCACAATAAGTCAATTAGACATTTATTTTTAGGCCTAACGACATTCCCTAACTTATGATGATTGAGCCTCAAACCTTTGATTCAATCATATCTAATAAATCAGATGTGAATTATTTCTAATCATGTGTATAAAAAAAATTGCTACTAAGATTTTTTTTTTTATCAATAAATATGAAGTCTATTAAGATGGTTTTTACATTCTGAAGAGATTAGTTTCTTTTTGCCGATAAAAAATTGCCTTGACTCACTCGCAAGAAAAGCAATGATCTAACTTTGGTGGGTAGAGTTGTGAAACACGTAAAGAGTGCATTGGATCAATCTTCAAATAAAAAAGTAAAGGAAAAAAAATATAAAGTATAAACGAAACCAAGGTAAAAGAAGATGTTAACAGTGATATGATTTGCTATTTCGGAAAAGAAATTAAAAGAAATTAAAAAAAATATCTTGTGATTGAGAATGATGCCCCATGTGGAAAGGTTGCAATCTTGGCGTGGTTTAACAACAAATAAATTATTATGGCACTTGTCACATATATGATTGATTGAGAACACGACAGAATACCAAAATTCGATAGATAGAACATATAAGTAGAAGAGGAAGCTTCATGGAAGCCAAACTATGGAACAATTCCTGCCAATGAAGATTACGTCTTAGCTAGAATATCCTTCTGTTCCCACCAAAGGCACCTTCCTAGAAACCTTCCTAAATAGATAGATATATATTAAACTCATGAAAATGAAATAAAAATCAATGGCACAGAAATACATCTACTTGTGACAAACAATACCGTCTTCTCTAGATTCCTTAAGTCCTTGACTTAGTACAATTCCCACCTCCTCAATCCAACTTAAATATTATTGGAGACACTAGTTTTCTCTCGTGAACCTCATCACAAAGACTTGGTTTTCTTTTGTGCACATCATTATTCTTTCTTAATTAATTAAAGATTTACCATATTATGATTTTATGTTTAGAACATGCCCCCCAATATGTGTATTTGTGTACCTATGCATGAAAGTGGTGTAACTGTGACATAAAAAAATATGCGTCATGGGTTGGTTGCGATGAGTGAGTTACTCGTAGGGAATTAAACTAAGTTACACTTAGGAGTAAGCAATTGTTAGGAAGACTTAAGTCATTATAGCTCCCCAAATAAATACTTGGTCTAATCTTAGTACTTGATTCATTACTTTAGTCAGAAAAAAACAAATCAATAGGTAATTAAAGCCTGTCAAGAATACAACTTTCAAACATACGGTTGAGATCACAAACACAAGCTGGCCAATTTGACACCATGAAGTACCAGAACGGTAGCAAGAAGAAATTATCGTATAATCCAGTACCACCATCTAAGGAGAAATTGTTGTATGTTTCAACATCATATGTTTATGGTCCCGGCTAATTTCGAACACAGTCGAATTTCATTAACTCTTCCATATGCAAAAATTGGTCGACACTACTTGTCCATGATTCTTGTTAATTTCTATGTGACAAGTAGCCGAGTTTTGTTAGATATTTCTTATAAATTGAAAATTTTAACTATATGTAACGTAAAAAATTGACCGAAACAAGGAAGGATATATAGTTTGGAGCTATACAATAATTTCTCACTTAGAATAAAGTTATTCCAAAAAGGAAATTAAGGACTTTTACATCTCTATAAAAGGCCATTGTCCCAATAACGAATTCTCTCATTCAGTCTTCGATCCTATATAATAGAAAAGTCTTCCAAAGTATCTTTCCCCTTCCACCTTTCTTTCCAACGTTCACAAAGAAAAAAGAGAAAAAAAGGAAGGTTGCTATTAAAATGGAAAGCAACCATAACATGAGGCAAAGCACCATGGAAACCGCGTTTGAGGACTTTCTGCCAGTGATGGCAGAGAAGCTTGATGTGGAGTCCTTTGTCTCTGAACTGTGTGGAGGTTTCAAGCTTCTATCGGACCCGGAAACCGGTTTGATCACGAGCGAGAGTCTAAGGACAAACTCAGCTCTTCTTGGCATGGAAGGGATGAGCAAGGAGGATGCAGATGCTATGGTTAGACAAGGTGATCTTGATGGAGATGGAAAGCTTAATGAAACTGAGTTTTGCATCCTTATGGTGAGGCTTAGCCCTGGAATGATGGAAGATGCTGAGTCATGGCTGGAGAAAGCAATTGAAGAAGAGCTTAGGAAGTCATCATCATCATAGAGATAAATTGGTCCCCTTTTGTAATCAATTGTAAGTTATGACTTATGATAGTATTTCATTTTAATCTTGCCAGTTTTTAAGTTGCTATAATTGATGAAACTCATCTTTGTCCTAATGGGTCTTGGCTTATTGATGAAATGAATTTCTTCTATTTCTTTTGTCACCATGTACAACATTTTTCCTCACTTGTAAATTCTAATATAATCAGACCTATAAGAGCCAATCAATATAGCTATTGATGAAATGATTAAGTCAGTCCTTTTCCTAAAAATCAATAGTCAATAAAAGACCATCCGGAGGAAAATAACTTTGATAATTTGATGTAGAAGATGCGGACATCAGAGTTAAAGAGCAAGGAGTTGCGTTAACTTTCAGCCACAAATTAATTCCAACTCAGATTCATCATTCAGTGGTTAATTGGTTGGTTTTTGTTATTTTGTTTCAAAGATGGTTAATTGGTTGGTTTTCCTTATGAACAGGAAACACCATGATCTCATTATCATCGTCATTAATTATTATCCAATTTTTCTAATGAAAGAAAGTTCATTTTAGAAGATAAAATACACATAGTTATGGAGATTAAATAAAAATCATATACTTATACAATAAATTTAAAAATTAATTACAATTTCATCTGTTGAATTTTTAATCAATCATTGTAGATACATTTTATCTTCAAATGTCCACTCTCCTCACTTATAGAAGTCAAATCCATTTATCAAAATCTTTGAGAAATAAGTTTTGAAGCAAGTAAATTACAATAAGAAACATTTATTCACATTTAAAATATTTTATACATTCTCCTACAAAAATATTGTATACATTAAAATAAAGTTATTTAACAAAGTATCATATAACTTTTTTTTTGAATAGTAAGTATCATATAATTTTTAAATTATGGGGAAAAAAACTACGTAAATTTGATTTACTTGGTAAAAATATTAAATTTTACAAGATAAAGTTAATGAAATTTAATGTCTTTAATAAGTTATTAAATAGAATAAATGCGATAAGACTTAGTATAACGTATTGCTAACTTTTCACGTCCAAATTATAGAAAGACGCAGAGTAACAAATCGAAACATCGATATAGATGCTTACAAGAGACATCTAGTGCCAAACCAAACACATGGTTAGCGTGTGTTTGTGTATGCATCAAACGGGACGCAACAAAAAGTAACAACCTTGTTTTGACATTTTTATATTTGAACGTGTAATTTTTCCTTTTAACGTGGGAATGACACATTTTTAAATCTATTTTTTCATTTTTGTCAAAGGGAATTTGTTTTTTTTTTTAATTCTTACTAAATACATTTATTTTATTTTTCATCCTTAAAACATTTTTAAATAATATTCGTTTCACAGTTAAAATGTTACTTAAAATACTTTAAGGATGAAAAATAAAATAAATATATTTTTTTAAGAATTAAAATGAATTTTTTACAGAAAAGGAAATTAAAAAAATGCTAAATTAAGGGACAAAAAATGTATTTTATCATTTTATTCATTGATTATGATAATTTGATGATAAAATATTGTGTTATAATCAGCTATCAAATACTTTTAAGAAAATGCTGATAAAAAAAAAAAAAACTGTTTTTAAGAAGCTACTAATAAAAACTCATTTGCCTGAATGATTTAACATTGTTATTTACTCCAAGATATGTAAGTCATCTCAACTCATTTGTCTTTTCCAAGTTTCACCCCCAAATCTTCATAATTTTTGGCTGAATTGTGCGAAAATTTTCTGTGCAACATTAATCATATTTTAACACTTGCTGAGTGGTATAATTCCATCATTATTCATTCTTTCCCCTAAAACTTTGTTGTATCCCACATAAAGCAAATAAAAAACTTAAAATGTGATGGCTTAAAAAAATTAAATAGCCATTGAATAATATAAACAGTTTTTTATGGACTTTGTTTGAAGAATTGATTCATAACAAAAATATGCACACATAAACATGCCAAAGTCCAGAGTTGCACATACACGACAAGAAATTTTATCTCATGAAGGCAAAGCAACCCCAACCGTTAAAATCTTATCATAAGCTGCTGCTAGGAAAACACGGAATAACAAGAAATATTTCATATAAATGTACTATGGTTTTTAGTCCCTTGGACCCTTATTATATGAGACACCCATTATGAACTCGAGCAAAAACTGTTTATTTTCAGGGGATCCAAGGGAGTAAAACCTTTTGAGGCTTAAACACACAATTTAACCATACCAAATCTAAAAGCATCCCAACCCAACAGCCACATCACGTGCTTAGGTTGATGAAATATCCTCTATTCTTAAAGAGCCCCTCTATTTTTACTTAACTGTCATGTAGAGGAAATGTACGCATTTTGAATAAAGCACCCCTTATTCAGAGCGTGGCCTAGGCTTGTTCGTAACTCACTTTGATTCAATTTTTCATCCGAAAATTATTGAAATTAAACTTAAAAAATATATACAATTTAGTTTGATTTTCTTTTAAAATGAAATCCAAATCATATCAAACTAATATTTTATCATTTGATTTGGTTCAAATTTTTGTAATTTTTACTACAATATATTTCATTAAATTTATATATTTTCTTTTCATATTTTAAATAAAATTTTTTAGCTTGATTCTTAAACTTTTTTTAGTTAAATCCTTGAACTTTTATTTTTTTTTCAATTGTGTCGGCAAATTTACATGGATGAGTTAAGTTTTTTAAAAAAATTACAAGAATGGATAAATTTTGAAAATATTACAAAACATGGATAAATCGTGTTTTAAAACATAACTTCATATAAAAAATTATATTTAAAACCACGACTTTGTCTTTTTTTTATATAAAAAACATTAAAATTGTATTCTCATTCACAACCTCTATGTTTTTTATTTTTTTAAAAAAATAAGTATATTGAAGTTGTTTTGTAAATCATAATTTTAGTATTTTATATTTTTTTAGTAGTGAGTGAATATATGACGTCTCAATTTTTACAAAAATACTAAAATCGTTTCTAATAACACGATTTCTATAACTTTATTTAAAAAAATATTATTGTCTTATTTTAAAACACGGCTTACTTTTATTGGATTTCTAAATGACTATTGAAAAATAATCTAAGGTGATTCTAATACCGAAACAACTCAGGTATTTTGACATTCACTTGTTTAGGTGGAAACCTCGTAACTTTCTACTCACCTGTTCTACATATCAAGAGAAAAGTTATTGCCATCATTTTGGATTATGAGAACTTGATCCTTAAATAATATCATGCTAGTATATTGATAGGCTCTTAGCAGATAGTGTTTTCAAGCCAAAAGAACCAAGGATTTAGTCAAAAAGTGCATCAATTATTGCTCATGAATGTCACAATCATTGACAATTCTTTAGAAGTATTATTTTGAGTTTAAGTGTGCAATTCATGGCAGGAACTCAGCAAAAGTGAGTCATCAGGAGGAAGAAGACCGCGCCACCAGCGCGGGTATGGCGCCACCAGCGCCAAAAGGCTGAAAAAGAAGAGATTTTCTCTGCCATCTCACGCCGCCAGCGTGGGATCCGCGCCCCCAGCGCCAAATCCTCTGCCAACCTGCGCTGCCAGCGTGGTGTTGGCGCTGCCAGCGCCATTGAAGTAGAAATTGCCCATTCTTCTCTGCCTGTCCGCGCCGCCAGCGCGGGAACCCGCGCTACCAGCGTGGGACTCTGCGACTTGTGTAATATTAAATGCTGCTGAGGGCAATTCTGGGGTTTCACATGTCCCTTATAAATAGCTCAGCTTCAACATTGAATGCACGTTTTTTTGGACTGAAGGAAACACACAACAAAGGTC
>PYAF01001524.1:952289-980064 GCA_007407185.1 Glycine tomentella
GTGGAGATTCTTCTTCATCTTCTTCTTCCTTGTACTTCAGCTGGCCCCATTCTTTTGTAAGCTTCATGCCAACCATGACTAGGGTTGGCTAGTTTTATTTTGTAGCTAGGGCCAAGCATTTAATGTAATCCCCATTGAGATGTATTGAATGCTATATTTTCATTTATCAAAAGTTATTTTACTGCACTTTGTACTTCTCCCTTCTTCTTTTGCTTAGACTTAGCTAACCTAGGTAAAAGCTTAGAGCTTAAGTTCACAATAGACATATTGGGGCTTGGGTTTCAGACCTAAGTGTGGTAACTTGCTAACATCACCTAGACATAGGGATGGGTGCTTGCAACTTAAATTATTTATGCGTTGCTTAATGCTTAACTTGCTTAAGATCACTAAGAGATTAGGGTTGGATGGTGGGTTAAAGAACTAAGTGGAAGAGACATCAAAGCTTAGTCAATATAAGAAGAACGCATCAGTTGAATAGCTTAGATAATTGAATATAGTAATCAATACCATTTCATTGGGAGGAGCATTGAATGTGGGTCGCCTTAGCTACATTTCCATACATATTATTCTCTCTTTAATCATCAGTTGATATTAGTTAATGTTCACATTTAGCTTTAGTTTATTACACACACATCAACAATCTATTCAATTCAATTATCGTCCAACTTATCGATTAAGTTTATAATTTAATTGGTCAAACAATCCTCGTTGGGAACGACAAATCCCTTTCTTTATCACTTTATTACTTGTACGACCGGTGCACTTGCCGAGTACGCAACATATATCTATGAGATGTTGAAAAAGCTTTTTAACAACCATTTGAAGTGTTGTTACTGAGCATGCAATTAGGTTTTAATCATAAAACTACTAAACTAGCTAGTAAAATATGATTAATTGTGACGTTTTTTGTTTCTAACCATGGCTCTTTAGATTTGTTTTCATTTGGATATGATAAAAAAACTCATTGGTCATAACGAGAATAGGGAAAATATTTTGGACAAGTGGGGTTTTAAAAAATATTAAAATTAAGAATATTTTAGGACATTTACAACTTAAGCATGAATACTAAACTGTCTCAAACAAGGATGAAAAATCCTTTAGCTATAAGTCATAATGATCAATCATAGCAGGTCGTTTATAATAACTAATACCTCAAGAATACAATAAATGAAGACATTAATGACGTTCAAAATGGTTTTGGTTATGAAATTAAGGGAGGTTGTGAAATATGAAAAAAATAATCTTATCACAATATAAATTATTTATTATAAATCTAAAATGTAATTTATATGTTAAAAATTTTATTTCGTACGAATCTTAATTATAACATCCATATATAAATATTTATTTATAAATTTTCGTTATATAAACAAAAATACTTATTACGTTTATTGTACATGTTAAAATATTAATTATTTGATTTTTTTGACAAATTTTTAGTTTAAATAAAATTAAACATCTCAGGAAAAAATAGGGGCCAAAATTAGGGTTTTTCGTTTTGGGCTCATTTGGGAATTGGATTAAACCAACCCACTTCACCTGGCTACCCTATTATTTAAAATTTATACACACTGCTTCTTCTCAAACCCAAAAATTTCCAAAGCCTTTTTTCAGGTACGCGCTCTCATCTGAACCACCACTTTAGGGTTTCTTAGCAAAGAAATTGTCTTCGTGGGGTTAGTGATAAAAGGGGTGGGTAAGGGTTTAGGACATTGTGGGTTTTATGCTCTTTTACCTGTCTCTTGTTTGCTGGGTTAGATTTTTGGGGTGTTAGGGTTTCTGGCTTGATTTTTTGGTTGTGCTGTATGAAATAGGTTTGATTTCGAAAGCCATTTTGAGGGAAGAAGAAGATGAGGCCCATTTTTGCTGGGAACTTGGAGTACGATACTCGTCAATCAGAGCTTGAACGCTTGTTTTCAAAGTATGGAAGGATTGACCGCGTGGACATGAAATCTGGTAAAACCCAGGCGGTTGTGTGTTCTAATATACGTAATCAAGAATATTTTAATCGGAATTTACTTGTTTAATTTTTTTTAACTAGTTTCCCTTGCCTTGTGATGAAGTTTCGATATTTTTTAATTATATTTATTGCTTTTTTTGTGTAAAAAACCCTACTTTGTCATCCCATTTTGATTACGTTTCCGTTTCTTTGGCATGTTCGAATGATCCATTGTCAAACCCGTTTAATGGTTCCCATACGGTGTCATTCACTGATTGTGTGAAGTTAGTGTATTGGGTAGGTTAATTTAGCACTTAATAAGTGCTTGCTGTTGTGCTTATGCATAAGTTGGTTCGAAGAAAAGATAAGGTTAAACTGTTTTGATATAGATCGCAAGATGTTGTCATAAGTTATCGCGGAGAGCTCATTAAAATAAGCTAGAAACTGACATATGGGCTGATCGTAGCTTATTTTCATAAGCTCTCCTAAACACTTACACAAGTGCTTATGCCATTAGATAAGTTCAAATTAGTTGTAAATAAGTTATTCCAAACACAAGCAAACAAGCAAACAGTATTTTGTAGTTGAATAAGATGTTCATCTAAAAGCTAGTGATATTGGGGCGGCCATGATTTGGAATTTGGATGTGGACATGTGGCTGCTTTTGTGGCTTAAATGTCTAGTTCCTATGTCCTGGTGGGAAATAAATGGAAGCCACAATTGCAATGCCTTTGGAAAGAAAATCCTCTGGTTTTTAAGTGTTTCTTTTGGCGCAGGAACTTCTACTAAGGGAAAATTTGCTGAGCTTCTGTCTTGGCTTGCCAACCTCTCTGCAAATTTTTTTTGGGAAGGAAAACTTCCTGCTTATCTGCTCTCCTTCTACCCACAGATCTGCATTTTCACATCTGATCATTGGTCACTCACCTCATCATCTCCCAACATTGACATTTCCATCAGATTGTTGTTAGTGGGATCATCAATCAATTTATTAAGCCATGCCTAGCTTCACTGAAAATAGGGGATCAATGAAATTGTGTCCAGTCATGCCATTCTATTTCTGAAATCACTTGTGCTGTCTGAATGGAGAAGCATGCTTGGCTGTCTCAGATATGAATTTTTGGATTTAAACCTTTAATTGCAATCATGATTTTGTTCCTCATTCAACGCCTCTACAGCTTCATGTGCATCAGCCCTCACTTATATTCAGGTGTTGTATTCCTTTGTTCCTGACAGGGAAAATGATTTCCTGATTTGGCTGATGTACTTCTGGTGAGGAATAACATGCTGATGTCTTTCATAATCATTTCTGCCTCTAATACTAGTTATGTTACAGGTTTTGCTTTTGTCTATTATGAGGATGAGCGTGATGCAGAAGAAGCAATTCGTGCACTTGACAATGTTCCATTTGGTCATGAAAAGCGAAGGCTGTCAGTGGAGTGGGCTAGGGTATGATAGTATTTTCATGATCATGCTTTAGTTTTGTTTACTTATTGTTGAGATCATGAAAGTGTAACAGTGTCCTACCTGAAATTAATGAGAGCTTTTTTTTTTTTTTTTTTTTTTGGCAGGGTGAACGTGGACGTCATCGTGATGGATCAAAGGCAAACCAGAAGCCAACAAAAACCCTGTTTGTGATTAACTTTGACCCAATCCGTACTAGAGTTCGTGATATAGAAAAACACTTTGAACCTTATGGGAATGTTCTTCATGTTCGAATTCGGCGGAACTTTGCATTTGTGCAGTTTGAGACACAAGAAGATGCTACCAAAGCTATAGAGTGTACAAATATGAGGTAAGTGGTGACATTATATTGTCTTATGGTAAAAGTCTTTGTTTTTTAATTTTATTTTACTATATACTAATAATGAATTTCTGGTTTCATTACACTTGCAGTAAGATCTTGGACAGGGTGGTGTCTGTGGAGTATGCTCTGAGGGATGATGGTGAGAGGGGTGACAATTATGACAGTCCTAGAAGAGTTGGTTATGAGAGATCACCCAGTCCTTATCACAGGCGACCAAGTCCTGACTATGGTCGTCCACGCAGCCCTGTCTATGATAGGTACAATGGTGGTGGACCAGACAGGCGGAGGAGTCCAGATTATGGCAGGCACAGAAGTCCTGATTATGGCAGGCGCAGGAGTCCAGATTATGGAAGGCGCAAGAGTCCTGATTATGGGAAACCCAGGAGTCCTGAATATGGTAGATATCGCAGGTATTGTGGTATAGTCAATATAATAATCTTCTGCAACTGTTTCCCCCCCTCTTCTCAGAGCTTATTTATTCTGTTATTTATCTGCAGCCGTTCACCGGTGCGAAGGTCAAGAACATAGGTGATTTCTGGTTTCAGGGTAAGATGGAAGGCTGCCGTGGCACTGTTACTTTCTAGTTGTTAGAATAGCATGTGGTATATTGTAGTAAACGGTACTTCTCGGTTTAATGTGGTTTGCGCATTTGCTGTTTAGCAGTCAGTGCCAATGGTTCTATAGGACCTGAATAGACCGGAGACCCTGTTTAGTGTTGAATTATTTTTGCAATGACATCGCGCTTTGCTACAACTGAATATTTTTTCGTACCCTATTTCAGACACTATTGTGAATTAGTGCGCTCGCTCTTTTTTTTTTTCACAGCAAAAAGAGCATACATACATGTTTAACCTTATTTGTCAGAAGTTGTTCCAAAGTCCCAGACCAACCAAGTTACATATATAGTTTAAGATGGATCTGAACACCATTATAACTCGGGCATTTCCCCCATATAAACAAATCTATATCAGTAGCTAATAGCTGAAATGCCTGCATCAAAATCTTTGAGCAGCATCAATTTAAGCCTCCAAACCCAACCAAGACCCTTTCACCTCGCAAATGCCACTTAGCAGTTATAATTTTACACTGACTGCTGTAAGCAAAAAGGAAGGGTCCATGCGCCATACATACAAGGAGAAATCGTACTATAGCTTTGCAAGAGGATCCCGTTTTTGATTATTATTATTTAGCAATAACAAAACCCACCTTATGACGAACACTTCATTAATTGTTAACCTATGTACTCTACAGTGATAAGATTTTAAATTTTTTGGAAGATGACATATTGACATTGTGGCGTATGCGTTTTGCTTGTCCTTGATAAAAGTCAGATGAAAGCTATTTTAATTTGAAACGTTAAGAATACGACTTGATGGAGCAAAGGGTAGTTGGTCAGCTTTGTATATGCGAAGCACAAAGCACGAAATAGACATCATGGATAGAAAAGGAAAGAGAAAATTACATCGAAGCTTCCACAGTAGAAAAAAGTTTATACACGACAATATTAAATAATATCTCACTATCTGGGTTTGGTATGATCAAATCATCATGTTTAAGGGAGGAAAAAAAAATATAGTAACAGAGTAAAAAAAAAAAAAAAAAAAAAAAGGTTAACAAGAAGAGAGAGTAAAGAAAAAGAAGTGGGCATTATTAGGTTGGTTTAGGTTTAATAAACAAAGGAGAGAAGGACAATATGTCTGTGTGTATTTTGAATGAGAATGATAACATGCAAATCAAAAGTCCTTTGCCGTATAAAACATAGTTTGGTGTTTGCATACTTTTAAGGGTTAATTAACAAACCATGCATCTTTTCCCCTATTGAACTTCGGTCTTATAAAGCTATTGCTAATTATAATTACACGCTCGTTGTTGCAAATGCACAAGATGTCATAATTGTGACATTAACACATAGCCTAACAGGCTAGCACTCGTGTCTTTAAAGTATAAGAGATAATCATACTTGCATATAAAAAGAGCTTTTAATTTATTCAAGTTTCATGCTGTGTTCCCAATTGCCAGGATACTGAATTTGTTATTGATTTTAATTTTCATATGCTTTTGTTATGTGATTAAATAAGTTTAAAAGTAGTACATTTTTATAACAAGAGTTAAGGAACATCATGCTGAACGCAAGAGTGAAAATAAAAGGAGAAATGCCGCTTAATACGAAATTATTTTCGTCAAATTCACAAGAAACCTGTTTCAGTCAAAACTTACTCTATACTATTCTTTTAGTTTTTTTTAGTTAATCTCTGTTTAGAAAATGATATTGGTCCAACTTGCATTTGGTTCAGTACGTGCCACGGCAATGTTAAAATGAAAAGTTTGCAAATAAATAAATGACAACGAATATTAAATTTTTATGAGTATATGATAGGAAATTAAAAGTAAAAAAAAAATAGTGAAAAATATAACATTTAATATTATCAACGTATTTTCATAATAATTTTTAATAATAACTTTTTAACTTATAATAAAACTGACCTTTAAAACATACATTTTATTTAATATTTATTTCTAAGTAATTTTAAAATAAAGTGTATTTAATATTTTTATACCATGTACTCATGGACACATAATTAAAAAAACATAGAAGAATTAAATTTTAGTTTAGTTTTTATATATTGCTAGCATAAAAAATTATAAAATCAGTTAATTAAAAATTATCTTACACATAATTTTTAAAATAATTATTATAAAATAAACAATATTAACATATATATATATATATATATAAATCATAGATAATGTAAGTTATCTTTACAGGTGCATTCCAATTAATTTCTTAAAGTTATTTAATACTATCTTTTTGGTCAAAAGTTGTTATAAATGATTTTATTTTATTAAAAATACATATATTTTTCCATTTTAAGATATCTCATTGGGTTATGATGACTCAAACAAAAACTCCTTTTTAACACGTCAGCAAAATTTATTATTTATTATAAATTTTAAAAGTCAATCCCCAACATAAAAATGATAAAATAGAACTAGAAAACAACACATTACCATTTCAGATTGATAATGTTGTTGCGTACTCCCACTACCTGCAGACACCGCGTTCACCAACCTTTCTGTCACCCTTTTCTTACCTTGACATTATTGTTCTTTACAATTTTTTAATCATAGTTTTGTTCGCAGATCCTTTAACTATTAATATCAATTTCATTTTTAATCACTATTCTCATTTGTTATATCTTTGACGAATCCTTAAGCAACAAATTAGCCGTTCGCTAGTATTATAAGAAATATTGCATCCAAGTATAATAATGTATAGTTAAATTATTCAGGAGGTTACTCAATTATTTGAGAATTTTCAAACAGGTTTTAAAATTATTTTCATTTATGTAATTTTCTTAAATTAAGTCAATTTTTTATATTTATCTCAAATTATTTCAACTTAAATAGTTATCTTTGATGTCTTAATGGAACTGGACTTGATTTTCTTAAATAAAGTTTCAAATTCAAATTTTATGAATGAAAAAAAAAATAATTGAAAGAAAAGATCTCATTAATGATAATTAAATAGATTATTTAACAAAGATTAATAATTAGTAAAATTGACATCAATATTTAATCGGTGTTACATGAATCATGCTTTAGTTGAAGGAAGAGTTTATCCATGATAGTAAATGTATTAAAAATAATAAAAGCATAATAAATGCATTTAAAGCAGAGTGTGATATGAAATTAAAGACATAAAGAAATTTCAAAATGTGTAAGTGTAACGTTGCAGATAATAAATAGTTTTAAGCAAAGTCAAAAGCAGAAAGTGGGGGTGTGCAGTTCATTCCAACTCACGTCTCACGCACCCCTTTAGAAAATTCTAAAGTATAACTGACTGGACATGAGCACTGGTTATAATAATTTATACTGAAAAAGAAGAAGAAGAATTTTAAAGGCATCAGATTCTGAAATTCTCTTTCAGAGATGAAGGAGTTTCCTAACCCCACAACACAAGACAATTTATCCAAAGTTGTGTTCAAAGACAAGACCAACTGACCAGTGATTAGTCCTCAGTCTTCACAACTTCTATTTCTTGGGTGAAAGGATTTCATTTTCCACCCTCACAGCATCTTTGGAAAATTCCAGGCCATAGCTTTGCTTGGTTTCCAAGCTAACACAATTCAACGTTTTCTGCTTCTTCTAATGGTACAAATTCTGTTTTTTTCCATCTTTGAAACTTAACCAAATATCTTGGCTTCACCATGCACTTTATGCTGTTTGCGTGTGTGAGAGAGGGATAAGGTAATGTTCTCATAAGATGTTTTTCATGTACCATAATTTAAAAATTTGTCTTCTGCAATCACTTTGTGTCTTTGTCAGTTTACTTCCTGAAAAACAGGAAATACTTCTTTTCTGTTTTTCCTTTCTCTCTCTCTCTCTCTCTCTCTCTCTATCTATTTTTCTTGTGTTTATGTCCAAGATAACACGGTTGAGATTATTTTCTAGTGTTTATGATCTGTTTATGGAGTGCTTTGATGTATGTGAATTTTAACAGCATGTGGGATAAGGCTTTTTTTTTTTTTCCCCCCTTCTGTTATGACATTTATTTAATGTATAATTTTCAGTGGTGAATTTGGAGAAGCACATACATGAAGGTTCCAATGGAGGAAAAACCATTCCCTGCATGGTCATGGTCCGTTGAACAGTGTTTGAAAGAGTACGGTGTGAAACTGGACAAGGGTCTGAGTAATTGTGAGGTTCAGAAGCGTCGCGAAAAGTATGGTTGGAATGAGCTAGCAAAGGAGAAGGGAAAACCCTTGTGGGAACTTGTGTTGGAACAATTTGATGACATGCTGGTGAAGATACTTTTGGCTGCAGCCTTCATATCATTTCTCTTGGCTTACTTTCACAGAAGTGACTCAGGGGAATCCGGATTCGAGGCATATGTGGAGCCGCTCGTGATAATTTTGATTTTGGTTCTTAATGCAATTGTTGGGGTTTGGCAAGAGAACAATGCAGAGAAGGCCCTTGAAGCTCTCAAAGAGTTGCAATGTGAGTCCGGAAAAGTGTTAAGGGATGGCTATTTTGTGCCTGATTTGCCTGCAAGAGAGCTTGTTCCTGGTGATATCGTGGAGCTGCATGTTGGAGATAAGGTCCCCGCTGACATGAGAGTCGCGGCTTTGAAAACCTCAACGTTGAGGGTCGAGCAAAGTTCTTTAACCGGAGAAGCAATGCCGGTTCTAAAGGGGACAAATCCTGTTTTCTTGGATGACTGTGAGTTGCAGGCTAAAGAGAACATGGTGTTTGCAGGCACCACTGTTGTCAATGGGAGTTGTGTTTGCATTGTTATCACCACAGGAATGGACACTGAAATTGGAAAGATACAGAAGCAGATACATGAGGCTTCTCAGGAGGAGAGTGACACCCCTTTGAAGAAGAAGCTGGATGAGTTTGGTAACAGGCTTACCACAGCAATTGGGCTAGTTTGTCTCATTGTTTGGGTTATTAATTACAAGAATTTCATTTCTTGGGATGTTGTGGATGGATGGCCCTCAAACATCAAATTTTCATTCCAAAAGTGTACCTACTATTTCAAAATTGCTGTTGCCCTAGCTGTTGCTGCTATTCCTGAAGGCCTTCCTGCTGTTATCACAACTTGTTTAGCACTCGGTACACGGAAAATGGCTCAAAAGAATGCAATTGTGAGAAAGCTTCCAAGTGTGGAAACTTTGGGATGTACCACTGTGATATGTTCAGATAAAACTGGCACTTTGACAACAAATCAGATGGCTGTGACAGAGTTCTTTACTTTGGGAGGGAAAACCACTGCTTCTAGGCTCATAGGTGTTGAAGGCACAACTTATGATCCTAAGGAAGGGGGCATTGTTGATTGGGGTTGCTATAACATGGATGCTAATTTGCAAGTCATGGCTGAAATATGTGCTGTTTGTAATGATGCTGGGATTTACTTCGACGGTCGCCTTTTTAGAGCCACAGGTTTGCCTACTGAAGCTGCTCTCAAAGTTTTGGTTGAAAAAATGGGAGTTCCTGATGCAAAGTCGATGAACAAAATTCGCGATAATACAGAACTTGCTGCAAACAACATAATGAATGGCAACACTGTGGTGAAGTTAGGTTAGCAGATGGACTTAACTTTATGTCAAAGTGCTATAGTGCTAGGAGTAACAAAGTATTGTTTAATTTTTGCTGTACAGGATGCTGTGAGTGGTGGAATAAAAGATCCAAAAAGGTAGCTACATTGGAGTTTGATCGAATTCGGAAGTCAATGAGTGTCATTGTTCGTGAACCAAATGGTCAAAATCGGCTTCTTGTCAAGGTGACTTGATCTGATGCTTTATCACCTCCATGGCTTTTATCAGAAAAGAAATGATCAACGGTAGTTTGAACTGAAGCGTATTACTATGCACAGAAAGTAGCATACTTAAAATACGTATTTACCATTGGACCCTATATAAACCATTTATTATCATTAGAAAGAAGAAATGATATTCTGCTACATAAATTCCCTAAAGATCTTTCAGGATTTTAGTATGTTTTCTACTTTGCTTTCAGTGAAATTTACTTAAACAAGTAGAAATTGAAAGGTTAACGTGGTTTGACTATGATTCAAGTGGGGCAGCAAGGGGCCAAAAGGGGTGTGTGATGCTGAGCCTGATTATTGAGTTCTTATGATTCAAATTTTGACAGTGACTATTTTGTCTCGTGTCACAACATTTTTTTTAATGATTACTACTTTCTTTGCGTGATGTTATTATGTATTATTTTTCGTTTTTTAATTCTTGAACTCACGTTTTTCAGTTCTCACTAACATTATGGCATTTGATTTGTGTCTCATTAATTCTTAACTTGTGGGGTATGTTTCAATAGCTAGAACTAGAAAGATTATCTTTATCTGGCGTTAATAGTAAAATGTCTCCTTGAGTAAAAATTGAGAGTTGTTTTGATATTCCCTATTCACAAACTGGGACCTTTTTCTATGCCTGGTTTCATCTAGTGCTGTTTTTTTTTTTTTAAGTTCAAAAGTAATTGAATCTCAGGGTGCTGTTGAGAGTTTACTGGAGCGTAGTTCACATGTGCAACTTGCTGATGGATCTTTGGTTCCAATAGATGATCAATGCAGGGAACTGCTTCTTCAAAGACTCCAGGAGATGAGTTCAAAGGGATTGCGTTGCTTGGGTTTCGCATATAATGACGACTTAGGAGAATTTTCAGACTATTATGCTGACACTCATCCTGCACACAAGAAATTGCTTGATCCAACACACTACTCATCCATTGAAAGTGATCTAGTTTTTGTTGGCATTATTGGTTTAAGAGTAAGTTTGTGCCATTGCTTATGGATCAATGAATCAATCAACGATCACTCTTTTGTGATGCAACTTTTTGAGGACATTCATTTAGTTCATAATAATTGTCTATTTGTCTTGATCAGGACCCTCCTCGTGAGGAAGTTCACAAAGCAATTGAGGATTGTAAGGAAGCTGGCATCAGAGTTATGGTGATAACTGGAGATAATAAGTCAACAGCAGAGGCTATCTGTAGGGAAATCAAATTGTTCTCTAAAGATGAGGATCTCACAGGGCAAAGTTTGACTGGTAAGGAATTCATCTCTCTTTGTCATTCAGAACAAGTTAAAACATTGTTGAGACCTGGAGGCAAGGTTTTCTCTCGAGCTGAGCCTAGACACAAGCAAGAAATTGTTAGACTACTGAAGGAAATGGGAGAGATTGTTGCAATGACTGGAGATGGTGTAAATGATGCACCTGCTCTTAAGCTTGCCGACATAGGGATTGCTATGGGCATCACTGGGACAGAGGTGACATAACTTTTGCTATAGTGGGGTGCAACTAACTTTTTTTATGTCAATCTCATACTCATATCATGACCCTTCCATTTTTTTTTCTCTCTTGTGGCATTGTATTTATGTTAGTATTGTCATAATAAGTTGAGATGTATATTTCCGTGTACAAATGTTCTTTTGGTGCTCTTTTCCAATCAGAATTGGAGTTTCATCTTAGTAATCAGTGTAACAATGGTTTGTACTAAATGTCAACATAAATTACCAAGGTGAAACTCCAATTCTGATAGAAAAGCAACACTAAAAGAACCTTAAGGAACAGTATCTAAGTTTTTCCTATTTATTTTCTTTAGAAACATCAGCATAAAGTGTGAATTGATTATTGACTAAAAATAAATTGAGACCGGATATGTGTCTACTTGGACTTCTTAGCATTCTGATTGAAAGTTCAATAACCTTGGCTACTAAAACACAACAGGTTGCAAAAGAAGCTTCAGATATGGTGCTTGCAGATGACAATTTTAGTACCATAGTTTCAGCTGTTGCTGAGGGTCGCTCTATTTATAATAACATGAAGTCATTTATCAGGTATGCTATGTCTCTTGGTATTTCATTATTAGATATGATTTATCTACACCAATCCTTCACATTTACTTAATCTTCTTCAGGTACATGATATCATCCAACGTTGGGGAAGTAATATCCATATTCTTGACTGCTGCTCTGGGGATCCCAGAATGCATGATTCCAGTGCAACTTCTTTGGGTGAATTTGGTGACTGATGGTCCACCTGCAACAGCTCTTGGTTTTAACCCTGCTGATGTTGATATCATGCAGAAGCCACCTCGCAGAAATGATGATCCTCTAATAAGTTATTGGGTTCTTTTCCGTTATCTGGTAAGTTTTGCCCAAGTCTCTTCTCCATTAAATGCACAACTTTGCATGTCTATGCTAAAGTCTATTCTTATTGTGAACAAAACTTAGATGCAATTCCTTACAATTTTTTAGTGGAATTTGAGTTTCATATCTGTTCTCCAATTGAAATTCGAGTTTCATTTCTTTAACCTATGTTAACTTTTAATGCAAATTTTTATTACGAGAATTATTAAAGTGAAACTCCAATTATGATTGAGGAACAATATTAAAAGTATTTAAGGAATTGCATCTAAGTTTTGTTCATTTATAAATTCTATTCTTCTTTTTTGGTGAAAAAACAGTTTTTATAAATTCTATGCACTATCAGTGTAAGTTTTTATCCTGTCAAGTGTCAATTTATTAGCTTGACAATTAATAAAAAAATTATGATATGTATGACTTCTAAAGTAATTTTGTCCAAGTCAACAAACTAATCATATATGTTAGTTTGTGATTATTAAGTGACAGTAAAATTTTCAATGTTCGTTCATACGCAATTTTTTACTCTTGTATTTATCACATGGTAACCAAACTAATGCTCATGGCAGGTAATTGGTTCCTATGTGGGACTAGCCACAGTTGGCATTTTTGTCTTGTGGTACACTCAAGCATCTTTTCTTGGCATCAACCTTGTGAGTGATGGTCACACAATCATAGAATTGTCCCAGCTTCGCAACTGGGGGGAGTGTCCCTCATGGTCTAATTTCACCATCGCTCCATTTGAGGTTGCTGGGGGTCGATTGATAACATTTTCAAATCCTTGTGACTATTTCTCAGTTGGCAAAGTAAAGGCCATGACCCTCTCTCTCTCAGTCTTGGTGGCAATTGAGATGTTTAACTCTTTGAATGCCCTCTCAGAAGAGAATAGCTTGAGGAAACTACCACCTTGGAGGAACCCTTGGCTTTTGGTGGCTATGTCAATATCATTAGGACTACATTGCATCATACTCTACACCCCATTCCTTGCAGAAGTGTTTAGTGTTATTCCGCTTAGTTTGAATGAGTGGTTTCTGGTACTTTTGATATCAGCACCTGTTATTCTTATTGATGAGATTCTAAAGTTAGTGGTGAGGAGTCATAGAAGGTTGTTGACTAAGGAGAAAGAAGCATGAAGTCTCAGGTACATGGCCACTATAGGAAGCAATAAAAGATGGAGATAGGATGATAAATGGAAGTATCAAGCCATATTCTTTGATATATTCTTTTCTCTAGCCTTTAGGAAAACTACAGCTCATTAATTTATGGCAAGAAATTTGTCACTTTTTATGATTATTACACTAAGTATATCTTTTATGAACATTTTGTTCAATTGCTCTCTCTTCTACTTTTTTCCTTTGAGAAAAATCTAAATGTTTAGTCAAAGGAAAAAAGAAAAAGGAAGTTCTATTTATATTTTGGTGTACTAAAGTAACTAAACTTCAAATACTTATATATATATATATATATATATATATATATATATATATATATATATATATAAGGTTTTAGGCTTAGCATATTACCTGCAAGTATTGAGGAAAATGCATTTTTTTTTTGTCGTTAGTTAGGGAAATGCAAGTTGAAAAAAAAGGCTTTCTACAATTTTATTTTATTTTATTTTAAATATTCATGGTAACTTTTCCCAGCCAGAACCCGTCATTGCCACCAACTAAAAGAAGTGACATTTGGCCATTTGTGAAGTTGATTATAAAGTCTTGATAATAATGATATTGAGCGATTTCATTTTATCCTAAAGATAGTTATCTTGCAGAGAGAAGCAAAGAAATTACGATTGGTTTTTGGAATTATGAATCTTCCTTTAAACCCTTTCATAAATATATATTTCATGAAGCTTGATAGGCTGTTAGACTTGGTGTGCAAAAAATGGATATCTTTATAGAGTAGTAGTACATTAAATTAATCCCTAAAATTATAAATACCAGTGAATTTAATTCCTATAATTATGAGAAAAAAAACCTAGGGCTTGTTTGATTCTCTTTTCACCTTTTAGTTTTAAAACTGTTTTCTAAAATTATTTTATGCTATTTACCAGTCAATTTCTCAAAAACAAAAATCAAGTTTTGATTTTTTTTTTTAAACAAGTGTTTTAAAAAAATGACTGATAGTTGCTAATTTCAATGACTAATTTTTCCTTTTCATGATTCTAGGGACTAAAATGACTAGCAAATGTAATTTAAGGATTAATTTGATAGTTTATTCTTATTTTATTTTTGACCATTTGAATCTGTGAGTATTAAAAACTGATTAAATGCCAAAACATTTGCTTGGCCAAAATGGGAATGGAGGAAAATTTCAGGGTTATAAGTTTGGGGTATCCAGTATGATTAATCCTAATCCCTATGAATAGTTGCTCAAATCAAGATCCAAATGACATTCAAATGCACTTCTATTAAGCTTTATCATTTCATAAACTCCATCAAGCAAGGCAAAAATTTCGTTGCTTTCAGGATGTGATCTATCTTCCACAATGAACTTATGCAGTTGGCCTCCCTCTTCAATGAAACTATGTCCAGCTGACTTTGTAATTTTGCTTCCCTTCATCACTTTCCTGAGCTTTGCAACTCCATCCCATTGACCAGCTGATGCATAAATGTTGGAAAGAATGACATAGTTTCCTGGATTCCAAGGCTCAAGCGCAAATAGAGACTCGGCTGCAATCTCAGCCAGCTCAACATTATCATGGAAGCTGCAAGCTCCCAATAGAGCTCCCCATATCACTGAGTCTGGTTTCATTGGCATACTTTGTATTACCTCATAAGCTTCTCTCAATTGCCCGGCACGGCCTAGGAGATCAACCATGCATCCATAGTGTTCTAGTTTGGGAATAATGTGGAAGGATGTGGTCATTGACTTGAAGATATGCCTGCCTTTTTCAACCATGCCTCCATGAGTACATGCCAAGAGGAGCCCCACAAATGTCACATCATCAGGTGAAGTTCCTTCTCCCTGGCACCATCAGTGCATGCACACATGGTTAGTATCATTTACAACTTCTCAAGGTTCAAAATCACTGCTTAATGGACCACGGTTTAAAAGGGTCTATTATGAAATCTGTGGATGAAATGGTTAAACTATTTACTTAGTTCCTATAGTTGTACTCATTTTTAGTCCCTTTACAAGAAACTGATAAGTTTTAGTCCCTACACAATTTTTGTAATGGTTTATCATCCCCAGAAAAATTTTGCAGCGGTTTTATACCAGCAAAAAGTTATCTTTTGTATTATCAATTGGGATCAAAACTCAACTTTTTATGCATGTGTAAGAACTAAAACAGTTTTCTTGTATAGGGGGGACTAAACATAAAATGGAGACAACTATAAGGACCGGATCAATAATTTAACTAGACGAAATTAAGAACAAGGCCAACCAAACTGCTTACCAGCATTTGATCATAAAGCTCAAGGGCCTTGCAACATTCTCCATGGACAGCCAAACCCATGATCATTGAATTCCAAGAGCACAAGTTTCTCAAGCTGCCAATCTCATTGAACACCCTCCAAGCAACATCAATCTTACCACATTTTGCATACATCTCCAACACAGCATTTCTCACATATAAATTCTTAAAGAACCCATTCTTCCTTGCGTATGCTTCAACCCTCTGCCCAATCTCCAGTGCTCCAAGATTTGCACAAGCTGGCAAAATGCTTGCCAAGGTTACTGCATTGGGCATCATCCCTTTTTCCTGCTCCATCCTCAGGAACAACCCCAAAGCCTCCCCGTACTGTTTGCTCCGTGAGTAACCTGATATCATGGTGGTCCATGACACCACATTCCTAGAAGGAATCAATCTAAACAATTCCAAAGCTCCATGCATATCACCAAATCTTGCATGCCCAGCCATCATGGAATTCCACGTGGGCACCCCTCTCACAGGCATTTGATCAAACAGTTGGCGTGCCAGATCCAATGTACCCACTTTTGCATACATGTCAAGCAAAGCAGTGGCTGCAAAGAGGTCAGGTTCAAAGCCTGATTTGATGAAATGGGTATGGAGCATTTGGCCAAGGGAAGGGGAAGAAAGGGAGGTGCATGCAGAGAAGAGGAAGTTGAAAGTGTGTTGGTTTGGTAGGAAGCCATGAAGGAGCATTTGGGAGTAAAGGGAGAAACATTGGTGTTGGTGTTGGGGTTGGGGTTGGGAGGAGTACGCTTGAATGAGCTTGTTGTAGAGGAAAAGGGTTGGCTTTGGGGAATGGTGCAACACCTTGTGTGCATAGTGAAGGTTTGGGATTTCAAGTAGCTTCTCAATGAGGATTTTGGTCTGGTCTATGCCATTTCGTAGAGTGTAACCATGAATTTGCTTCACTTGCCTCATTACATTACAAATCTTTTTTTGGTTTAAGTTGAGTTCCTCAAATGTTGGAAACTTGGAATTTGTTGTTGTCTCAGATAAATGTCACTTCTAATCTCAGTTTGGTTGGTGTAACTTGTTTAAAAGCCCATAATTTAATTATTGAGTAAATAGTATAATGACAGGTGTAGTATTAATATTATTGTTGCAATGCTACGATACTTGATCGTATAGCGCAAATTTCAATTTAAGTATTTAACATAAAAAAATCAGTTATACTCTGATGTAGTCTTTAAATTATTAAAATCAATATTACCAACAATTTTATTGAAATGCTATATTCTTAAATTGAAGTTTACGACTTAAAATAAGACATAATAACGGAATGGTACTATTATAGTATAATATATATAACTTATTATCATCCGAAGAGTAAAACCACTCATCAACGATGCACAATTTACACAAATCAAGTTTATTTATTAAACAAGTTAGACTTTTATTTATTTATTATAGAATTTAATTTCTAGACCATTTTAAAAACTTTTAAAATGTAGATTGACCTATTTAAATAAAAAAAAATAACAACATGAGAGCCAATAATAATATAAAAACATGTGTGCATCAAAATAACAACTTCGAATTTATGTGTAGTTATACTTCTTGACTCGTGCTATGCTTTTGCTTGCTCCACAATTCTTTGTTCCTCCAATAGTCTGTTACTGTATGCTTGATGGGAGTGCTTATTGAAAATCACAAAATTGTGAATTTTGCTTTTGATTTAACGAATTTCACTCATAATTTTCTAACTTTCAAAAAATTTAATTAATAATAAAGAATGTGTTAGAAGTGTATTACTGACACTCTTTAAATGAATATTAGGCATATGATTATCAGACTTCACATGCATAATATTACAGTGCAGTTACAGTTAACAACACAACATCATAACAAAGAGATGACTGCCATACTCCTTGTCAAATATCTCTCTACCTTTTCACTGTATAAGAAGAATCACAATGAGTTCGAATAGCAAAGAATACAATTATTAAAGAAATGGGACTTTTTTATATTACTTTTACACCAAGCAATGACAACAATGAATCTTCAAATTTACAAGCTATACTATTTGAGACGTTTAATATAGGCCTCAAATAAATCCGTGCATGCCCAATGGTGCTAATTCCTTGACACATTAACAGCCCCAGCTGAACATTGGTCACAACTCACAATGGTTCAAGAGCTAAAGGGACACTTCATGAGAACTAGCCAAGTGCACACTTGCAAAGATTTTTGGTCAAATGGCTACAACAGATTGAGGAACACCATGTGAGATTCTCCTGGTATGTGAAACAATGTTGTTGCTTTGAGGCAAGCAGTTATCTCTGTTATACAAGGCTCAATTTCCTGTCCAAGTATGTAGTTGATGTCATGCACAATGCATCAAGAGAAGGCTACTCCACAACATGGTTAGCTACTTAGCTTAGCTCCTCAGTACACAAACTTGAACCAACATTTTTCTTTAGAAATATGAAGATTGATCGTGAAGCACGTTCAAATGTGCCAATATTCTAGCTGACATGGACCTAACACTACCATTACCCCTCTGAGTTAAGTCAACTAGAGGCATTTGAGCTGAGGCTCCATACATCTGTTTGTATTCGACTAGCCGAAAAATCCTTTCCAAAGCATGTAGAGACTTTTCCTGCAAGCCAGGGGAGGTGGAGCCAAGGTATCTTATTATTAGTGGTATGGCATTTGCTTCTGAAAGCACTTTACTACCACTCTGAAGTCTTTCACCTTCAATTAATGTTAATAGAGCATCCAAAGAAGCCTCACAAACTCCGGGATCAGGTTCCTCAAGAGTCCTTGTGAGTGGTCCAACTGCATTAGCCTCCAAAAGGCAAAATGATGATTTGACTGAGCATATTCCTCCATGAACCATGCAGCCAATGTCAGCAGGAGCTGAGAAACACCACAGTCCTTTGCGCTTTGGTATTGGCCGGCTCAGCTTAAATGAGCTTTTAGAAAATTGAGCAAGAGACTGTGCCACGCGTTGTTTTGTCAAGTTTGTTCCATTTTCAAGCAGCTGCACTAAAAAAGTCATGATCCCAGTTTCAGCTGCACTTTTTTGCCATTCCAAGTTTGTTGAAACTGTAAAACGACATAGGGCACCAATGGCATTCTCTACTAAGTTATTCCTTTGATGATCTCTGTTTTTCCCATTTTGGACATAAGTTTTAATGATTGGCAGTGCACCAGCATCCAGAAGCCATTGAGTTATCTGTTCAACTTCGGGAAGATAGCATATTATTCCCATGGCAGAAAGTATTTCCTCTTCATCAGATGGAGATTTTATGATCTGGAGTAGAGTATTAATGCATTTCTGATTCACATGCTCCTGTATGATGCCTTCATCACAACTCTCTACCAAGCAAGAAAACAACTTTACCGCACTTGCTCGTAGGTTTAGGTTTTCATTCTCACACAGTTGAACCAATTCTGGAACCGCTGAGCACTGTGCATAAATAAGCAAACTAATTCAATTATGGTATACTTTCATGCAACAAAAATTGGAAAATATTATCAACACTTTAGATAAGGACAAGTGAAGGAGTCAGAAACACATCAAGTGAACTCAGCCAAACACTGGAAACTTTGGTCCTCAATCCGCCAAATATTGGCATAGCTATGACCATAAGGTATATATATACATGTATGGATGTAGGTATTAACTTTGGCATAAGGTATAATTGTATGCGTTATATTGGCATAGCTTCTACTAGAAAATTAGTCCCAACACCTCAACATATCTTCATTAGAAACTACACGAAACCCCAAAAGAAAAATGACATAAGCATGGAAAGAAAAGTGGAATGAAAAATAATTCAGAAGACTAGCAAGTTATGACACGAGCATCACTTATCCGATATCAGTCATGGCATATTATTATTAAAGAATGAAAATCAGGAAATTAAGGAAATATGAGAACAAGTTTGTTTATATCATATCTCAGCCAAATGTAATGAAGTACTATACTTAATTGAGTGCTTACAAGAAAACTCCAAAAACAATTGCTTCCTTGATGCTTGCTCAATTAAGCATGCAATATTCATACGGCTATAATCTACCCAGCGTTGTCTTTGCTCTTTAGTTAATAGAAAGTTACACCTAGATGCATGATGTCTTGAGTAATCAGCAATTTCATGCCTTGAAAATCTTGAACAGGCAGGAGTTTCATTTGACAGAAAGACTCGATCTATTGATATTATCAAGTTTTTGTTCATTTCTAACTGAAAGATATTTCCAATTGTCGTAAACATGATTATCAGGATAGACACTTAGACAGTAAGGTGGACCATTTAGAACTTAAATGGTGATGCCTAGCTCTTTTCTATATGTCTTGGCATTGACAATGTTGAGTGATTTGCCTATTTAGTGCACTAGAGTCATGATTCAACAGAAGAACATTTCTAGCTGTTGTCGGTGCACTTAGTTTCAGTAAGATACATACCTCTATTAGTTTGGTTCTGATAAACGAAGCTGAGGGTGTTTGACACAAGGAATAAAAGGTCTGGATAATGTTCTGTTGCACTTGCACAGCAGACTGTGGGACACTAACTAAATTGAAGAGACGGGAAACATCATCATCAGAATCTAGTAATAAAACAGGTGTTTGAAAATCCGGAGAGATAGTTGATGCAGCAAGTTGCATAATTATGGCTGCTACATCTTCCCACAAAACTGTGGTGTGTAAGCTTTGATTGAAAAGAAGGTTAAGTAGTGGGCGTGCAGCTCCCTGTATTATCATTTCCTGTCCATTTTTCTTTGAGCTGGATAAATTCTTCAGAGCCTTAATAGCAACTGTTTTCACTTGTAGATCATTATGTAAGAACATGTGAAGAAGAGGAACCAGTACACCACCATCAAATAAGGACTCCCTATTGTGGTCAGTTAACTCCATTTCTGCTAAATTTGCGGCCATAGTCATCTTTACGTCATCTGGTCCTGCATAGAAAGAGGGAGAAATAGCTTATGGTAAAGGCTTGTTCTGACGCACTCACCCTTGTCTTTTTGTAGCCAGCATTCAGATTGATTGAAGTAGTTTTCTTAACTGAAATTTATTCTGTTCTTAGAAACTTAATAACAAAAAACATAACATACTTCATTGCACTACTAGTTGCACAAGATAAAAAATATCTGTGAATCTGATCTTTTATGTTACCTGCGTATCTTTTAAAAGAAAACGAAGAGGGGAAAAAGAATGTGCAATTGAATACTAATACACTGACTCTACTTATGTAGCTTAAAGAATAAACCTGTGGAGAGACGCTGCAATAAATGCTTGAAGTAATTTGCTTTTGCCATCTGTATAACATTCTGAGCGGAGTACGAAAGATTCTCCAATAGCTCTGTTGCATCTCTAGCAGCTTGATTGTCATCTCCACTAGACATGGTCACCAATAGTAGTATGCAACCTTGAACTTTTCCAATTTGTTCTCGTGCCGAATCATATTTGGATAACTCAAGCAGTAATGCCACTGCTAACTTCCTTTCCTCTGGACGACGTCCAAGAGATCGAACAATCGATTCAATTGCATGGTCAACAGCTGAAATTCTTTTCTGCAGAACAGAAAGTTAAATAGCATGGCTGAATGTCCATTATGAAATCACATATAGTTCAATACAATCTAAAGCAACATTTAAAAAGGAGATTCAACCATCAATCTTGTAGACATATAAAAAATAAGTTAAGAAGAAAACAAGGAGGAAAGTTAGTTAAAAGAAGAGAAAGGACTAAGGAGTACAACATGATCAATATTCTAGATAAGTTGATTATTTTTTATTCACAAGCTCATTATTATGGTAGTGTTTTCTAATTTCTGATAGTGGAACTGGGTGGATTAGATTCATTAGAAAGGTCCTAACCAATTGGTCCTTGCCTCTCAGATAGACTGCATCACATATTTACATTAACTTTGAATTTCTTCTCCAGATTCATTTTGCCATGTTTGGTTCCTAGAATCTAGCTTAAATGTTATTGAAGCTATAATCACTTTTAACCAAAATGTCTAGAATGCATTTATTTTATCTAAAACTATGGCTGTCATTGATCAATATATCTTTAGAAACCAAATATTGAATGTAGCAAATTTGCTATGCACCTTGATAAAATATATAAAAGGAGAGTATCAATTTAAGTACCTTAGCGTCTTCATTGTCCTTTGCCAGCATGCCAAGGATGCAAATAGATAATTTCCTTATATCACGGTTTTTTGACAAAATTTGGATGAGAGTTTGTACGTAATTCTCTAAAATCACCCATTCCCTGTGTTGGTATTTTTCTTCACACAAAGTCTGAAGAGTTTCCAGATCATGCAGCACTTCTTCATCATTTCCAGATAGGATTTTTTCTTTCAATGTGGCAATTGTAATCATTATATTTCTATCTTTCCACTCTTGTATGGATTGTTTCAAATTTTTGTTAGGTCTCAAAATTGATGTGTCTAAAGGAATCAAGGTCAAGGGGCACAATTTGTTTCCTTCAGCAAACCACTTTTCTATGGCACTTCTCTCAAATGTCTGCCCTGATGAAATTTCTACAGGATCCACCATAACATCCTGGGTGATGGGGCAATAAAATGACTGCAAAGGCTCCAAGATTTGACTACCCAAAGATTTGCGTTTCGCAAAGTATTTGAGTTCCTTGTCCTTAGGTGAAGAAGCTGCATCAGCCCTTTCCAACAAAACAATGATTTGATCCATTTGCATAGCCTCCGCCAAGTCCTTCCTAACACGTGCATTTTCAATCTCACTCTTAAACTCTTCAAGTTCTATCTTTATTGTTGACCTCTCATTCCCAATCCCAACAGCATCAGTAATGTCAAGTAGCAACTTATTGGCGTAGGAACGGTCAACATTGTTTTCCCTTATCCCTGACTCGATTTTCTCTAAAATCTCTTCTTCAGCTAGAGCTGCCTTAAATCCAGCTGTCTTCATATCTTCACATAGCTTTTCAATTTCTTCACCTATTCCTGAAGAAAGACCTGTTGTGGCTAAAGGAAGAAGACCAAGTGCCCTACTCAGCTGTTTTGTGTGGTTTTCTAAGCTCTTAGCTATGGACCTGCAGTTCATTAGTAGATAAAACTTGCTCTTCTTGCTGCAATCTAGACATAGTTGGTTTGCATCTTTAATTTCTTTATTCATGATATCAATGGTGCGGTTGAACCTCTCAGAATCACTGACTTTTCCTTTCCTCAATTCTTCTAATACTGGCTTAATTCTTTCCATGTAAGCAGCAAGTTCCTTAAAACTATCCTTTTGCACAAGGACATCATTGGCAGTAACTAGGAAGTCGGCAATGGTATCTACAGTTTGAGAAATGGCCGTTCCGGTAGGACCAGATAACACATCTAGAACCATCATTTTGCAACACAACTTAGGCAAGGAAATAAGGCCCTTTTCCTTCCCATGAAATAAGAACACGGTCACTAATATTGGCAGAAGGGTGGCAGAAATTTCCCTAAACTTCTGATGGATACGCTCCCATACTCATTCCAATTCAATTCCAAATGCCTAAATCTGGTACCAATATATATAAAAATAAAAAAATAAAAATAGAAGAGCTTATCAGATTCATTTTCTACATTGAACTAATGATAAATTATGAGTAAACAGTCAAATTAGTCCCAAAAAGTTATTTGACTGTCAAATTAGTCCTTGAATGAGCCAAATTATGTTTAAGGTTCTTGAATGTGCATTTTTCAGTTAAATAACTCCCTACAACAAGAATCCTATAAACTAATTTGACCAAAGGAATACACATTAATTAAACAATTAAAAGCACATTCAGAGATACCACGAATTTAAGTTTCATAATCCAGAGAGAAACATGACCGATGTTATATCTTTCAGAGACTAATTAAACTGTTTACTCAATAAATTATTATCATAAACTAGTATACATTTAATGTCTTAGTTTGGGGCGAGATTATGAATAAAGAAATCACACTAAACTTTGAACAAATATTGACAATCTCCTGAGCTGATAAAAAAATAAGTCACATTTCTCATTTTACTGTTTTTCAGCACAAGCAACAGATTCTGGACTGGACATCATGTCCAGCTCATTGCTGTAAGGAAGGAAGAAGAGAAAATATTCTATGGCAAAGAAAAATGCTCATGCCATTATGAATTTTGAAGAACTCATGAGTCCAAGTAGGGCAAAGTTGACTTGACTAGTTGACACCCCTATCTTTTCCATGTACTTCTGGGGTGCCGAATAATGCCACTCTTAAGTTATCTTTCTCCAATCTCCATTAACATTTTCTCAGTTCCCAAACAAAAAAAGACAAATTCATCTCCCAAAAAAGCTAGTTCCTCCATCACAAACTATAGAATTGCATCCCCTTCCTACATACCTATCCTTTTTGGTTAGGCAACAACATCAATCACAAAAAAAAAGCATGGACTTGCTTACTACCATCTGCAGGTTATCTTATATTATACCAAAAACATACGGTAAACAAGATGTCAAGAAAACTAAAAAAAGGTAGGGTGACCCCATTGACATGTATGCTCTGATTTCTTGAACAAGCAACAAAGGGAAGAGTCAAAGTCAACGCATACCTGAGGGAGCCATGAGGATTGAGAAACCCCGTTTCAGCAAAGACAACTAAAACAAAACTTTCCCTGAGAAACTAGATCCTATATCACAGAGGCTGAGATTACAATATTTAAAAGATTTTGAAAATTGAAAGAGGTTGAATTGTGTTGTGTTGTGTTGTATTGTATGGTGTTCATCCAATGTTTTTTTTTCTCTACTATCCCAACAAGAAGAGGTCTTCCTTGTCTAAGTCTAGAGGACTTTTCCATCTCATTTCCAAGCTTGCCGAGGCTTTGTTTGACCAGCTACATAGTAAAGTTTCTCAGCTGCATAAGGTTTACCATCATTATAATTACTTTTTCAATCCTTAAAAAAGTTTAGGTAACTTAAAATTTAAGATTTAAAGTATCTATATTGATCATTAATAAGATTTTCATATCCATAATAAAAATAGAATTCATATTTTTTTAATATGAATTTATTTCTTAATAATTATACTAACCTTTTGTTATCCATCATCATCGTTATTTATTATAATTATTGTTATTATTATTGTTTCATTGTCATGTACGCATAAATATAAATACAAATATAATAATTACCGACCCCGTGCAACGTGGTTCTCGAAAAATATTGACCATGTTGGATGAATGGCCTTTGAAACATTATACGTGGACTATAATACTATAAAAGTCAATGCTGAATAGAAAATTCTGAGATGTAACTGTTTTAATTTTAAAATATGAAGAAGAGGTTTATACTGTTTATAATGATTTTATGTAGATAAGTATTTATAATAAAATCGCAAAAAAAAAAAAATTATAGGCCAAAATCTTCATCATCATTGCTGTAATATTCCAGGTCCATAATATGAATAATGACTTTTTATTAGTTTTAATAGTTTATACCCCTTTTTCCTGAATTTTGTGATGGTCAGGTACGTTATATTATAGGGATCAACATTTTCATAATCACATGTCAAAACTCCTAGTCAAAAGCTTTCTCCTAGACAAGAATAAAAAATATAATTTTTAGCTTTTCGTCGTTTTCATTTAATATATATATATATATATATATATATATATATATATAGGCAACATTACCAATCAAAATTAACAACCGGACCACATAAGGATTAAAACAACCAACAATGTACTGCTACAGTGGTTTGTGTGACTTTGACTTAGCAGAGGCGTTTGTAACTTGTAATCACACATTGTGGGATTCGTCTCCTAAAAGGCTAAAACTAATTTTTCATCTACCTTATTATAATTTATTCTTCATTTTAAACTGAGAATTTCACTCAAATAGGATTCTTAAAAAAATTATTTTAAAAAATAAAAAATGTTATAAATATATAGAATCTTAAAAAAAATCAATAAATAAAATTTTAAAGAGGCTATTTTATTTTTTATTTTTGACTTTTAGTTTATTTTTTAATTTTAAATCTCAATATTTAAAAATAAATTATTTAAAACTAATTAAAAAACATTTGTGGTTAAAAAAATTAAATATTCATAGAATTGTTTTAATTTTAAATTTAAAATAATTATTAAATTCTAAAGAATTCAAATCAAATGCTACTTGTGTGATTGTGTAAGGAGTTGGTTTAATTCTAAGATGGCAAACTAGGGGGAAACAGCTATTATACTGGTTTTCCTTAAGCTAAAAAAAGAGAAGAAGAAGAAGAAGAAATAGTCCACTTCCAAGAACATACATAAAGTAGACGTTTACTAGTTCCTAAATGTCATTTTATACATTACACCCTATTTTGCTCTTAATTTGCTTCTACCAGTTCTACGAACAAATCGAAATGCAACAACTCATTTGTTATTTGCAGGGTGAGAAAGCATATATAAGTAGAGAGATAGAGAGACATGTATAATGATATTACGTAGCTACTCAATAGGTGTAGCTCTCTTGATAATATATGTAAAGTATGTGAGAGAGAATGAGTTTGGTTTTCAAATAATATGAGAAGGTAAGGTACCAGTGGAGTTTTGGAAACTATAATCTACTTACAATTATTGTAGGAAGACCACTAGACACAAAAATGGAGTATGTGTTTTCCATATCCGTTTCTTCCCCAAAATCGTTTCCGATTTCTGATGGGTCTAATTTTGTTCTTTCTATTCCTGTTCCTGTTCGAGATTGGGTATACTTCCCCATTCGTATTTGTCCAATAATTATTTAAAAAAATATTTGTTTTTAAAAAAATACATAAAAAATATTTTAAGAAAAAAAATTACGAAACAAATTATTGTTAAGCTTCACACTCAATCTTATGTAGATGATTATATTTTGTAAGATGTCAAATGTTTCAAATGACACAATCGTGCCTTCACAAATGAATGTAGAGATCAAGAAAAGAATCCAAAATAAGAAACAAGAATCATGTCCTTAACATTTAGTCTTTAGAAGAATAGAGAAAAGGAATTGTAAGTATAAAAGACTAATAAGGATAATTAAGTAAGATACATAACATAAAATAAAGAAAAATTAGTAAATATGTTAATGTATGGGACGGGGTGGGTAGGTAAATACCTATCCTATTCCCATCTTTGATTAAAAAAAATCAGGTATTAATCATAATCGTAGTTTAATTCAATTAAAGCGAAATTTTTTAGTCAAAGTTGGGATGGGTACGTGCAAGATAATACCCACAAATACGGGTTTATCATGTATAAAAACAGCTCACATTTTTTAGTATAGCATGAAAGACATGATGCATAAGTACGATTATATTTCACTTTGATTAAGTAAACTCAAAGTGATTTTATATATATATATATTGGTCAATTTAGGTTATCTTTCATTACAACCTTAAATAGGTTTGACTGTTTTTAAAAAGGATTTAAATAGCTTTGTACATACATATATGATATATATAAAGAAATATAAGGTTGATTTTGTGGTAAAGAGTGAAGGGAGGGAGGCATATATAGGTCACAGGTTTGAATCATTTTACTAACAAAAAATTGACAATCTAATAATTAATATTTGTCAATAAAAAAAATGTACATACATACATATATTGTCTGCCAATTAAAAAAATAATTGAAGAATGACGAAAAATTTGAATATGACTAAACTTTGGATAAAGAATTAGTTCAATAGTAAGTCCAAAAGATTGAAATTTGTAAAAATACCTTAAAGTTCTAGTGAAAATCAAATGTTCTAATTATAGTGGCTAAAAAAAACTTATATTTATTGGAAACATGAGAGGTGGTACTCTTGTCAATATAATCATAAAAGAATTATTAAATTTATTGGACTAAAATAATTTTTTAGTCTTTTATGTTTTGTGAGTTTGATCTTTTCTCTTTTAAGAAACTAAATTAATTTTGATTTGTGTGTTTTTGTCGGGATTAGCAGCTTAAGATTTTTATTTGGATTTTGTATTGTATATAATGTAATCTGTTATTTTTATCTTTAAACTTTCATAAAAAAATATT
>PYAF01001524.1:988332-1024771 GCA_007407185.1 Glycine tomentella
GATTGTTGGAGTTTTTGTTTAAACTCCATGGGTTATGAATAAGAGGCGGTTAACAATTCAAAATAATAACTACTCCTAACCGCTCTTGGGAAAGGTTAGAAAAATAACTACTCCCAACCGTTCCGATAACCAACGGTTACGATGGTTCATCGCCAAGAGTCGCGATGATTCAACGCCAAGAGTCGCGATGGTTTACCGGTAACTCTTCACCAGGGTTGTTTGTTGTCTATAAATAGACACAGATACAGTCAGAAAATAGGAAGAAAAATTGATAGAGTTTTGATAGTTAATCTTTTTTGATATTCTCGCTTAGATACTAGTGCATTTCCATATCACATAACTCTGTGGTTCCTCAAGCATTAGCTTTGTACGTTTGGGCTGTTGATTTGAAGTGCCATCAATCTTCAGACGTTGATCCGTTCTATCCTGGGAGACAATTGTTCATCAACCTTTGACATCAATTGGAGGGAACAAATTATCTTAAGGAGACAACATTGTTAGGCTTGGATCCTTTCATCTCTTTGCATCTGTTCTTGATTTATACCTATCATACAAGTTCTGTTTAAATTGTTTTTTTGTACAGTTATAGTAGATTATATTGTTCTTCTTGACTACTCAGATTCTGACCCTTGTACAATTGGATATATTCCAATTCCAAAATTAACTAATATATCCAACATTATTAAACAATGACATTATTACTACCAACCAAATGCATGAATCAATTGATGATGAATTATTCAAACTTAATAAATTATTTGTGTTTTGAGCAAGTAACTTTATCAATAATTTTATCTAACTCGAACATGATTGTCTTCTTGAAAGATATTTGTAATCTAGACAAAAAAAAAGTTTCATTACTCTAAACTAATCCAAGAAATTTGTCCAACTCAGTTGTTATTAAGGAGGAACATTCTTATTGTATCTTACTTGTTCTTCATTTTCGCATCATCAACTATATACTCAATTTGTTTCTATGATTTAATCTAATTATATCAATTTGCGCGACACAAATCAATTATATCAATTTGATAAAAAAAATCAATTATATCAATTATATAATGATAAAGAAAAAGATCAAATGGAAAAAATGTAAAGAATCGTGAAAATAAGAGTCATGTGTCCTTGGATTGCGCCTTAAATTAAGACCAAAGTGATCCGAAATAATAAACAATTAAACCATTTGAAAAAAACCATGATTCCAGGTTTCCTTAACCTGAGGCAAACCACCATAGCTTTTTAGTTTATTTTTTGATTAATTTATATTTATGTTTTCCTTTTCGGCTAAAACCATATGCTAAATTACATCCCATGATGTATTATTAGCAGCAGAAGGCATCACGGCAATAAAGTCCAATAATAGTGCCACATAATAATATTAAAAGGGAGACACAGAACTGGACCCCATTTTTTTTCCTACACTTTTGCCACTAGTGATTTGATTTTTTCCGGTTCATAATTTTTCAACCAGTTTCCTGTTCCTTTTCTTGCTTCTACTCACCCCCATGACCAATAGTTTATACTTAGTCCAAGTTGTACTTTATTTTGCTGTGGAAGAAGAATAAGACCAAGGTTTTAATTAGAGCCTAGTTTGGCAAGTGAAAAATAGGATCACATTGATCTACTCTTTTTTCAAGCTCTTTTCCTTGTCTTGGGACGAAAATGAACCAAGAAATGAATGGGGTTGAGGCTGAGAAGAGGCAAGAGAATGGACATGAGAAAGTGGATTATGATGTGCAAGAGAAAATAGACTATGTTTTTAAGGTGGTGGTGATAGGGGACTCAGCAGTTGGCAAGACTCAAATACTCTCAAGGTTTGCAAAGAATGAGTTCTGCTTTGACTCAAAGTCCACCATTGGGGTTGAATTCCAGACTAGGACTGTCACTATTAATGCCAAAGTCATCAAAGCTCAGATCTGGGACACTGCTGGCCAAGAAAGGTTCATTGCAGTCTTTCTCTCTCTTTCTATCTCTAATTCATGCTTGTGTTTTGATTCTTTGTCTATACTTTTCTTGTCATTCCTTTGAACTCAAGGGTGGACAGACATTGAGTTTTTCAATGACGGTATGGTACCGATTCAATGATTATTATATTATTGTTTGATTATTCCATGTGATACTAATTTGACTTAGGAAACATACATGGCCAAGAAGCACATGTTCTTGACTTTTGTTTTTATAGGTATTTCATTTTCCTTGATTAGGCTCCAAAAGTCACATTAATGTTCTATATAAGGGGTTGTATTGAGACAACAGTTTTGGTAGAATGCAATGCTTCTTAACATCTAAGTCCATTCACATTGTCATATTCTATATATCATTCCAAGCTCTGAAAAAGTTTGCTAGAATCCTATGATTTCAAAATTGCAAACTGTGTGCAATAATGGTGAAGGAAATTTAATTTTTTTATCGACAAATGTTAATCGTTATTATTATTAATTTTTATCAGCGGGAAAATTCGAATTTGAGAAACCCGATATAAAATATTATTTCCAGCGCCACGGGATATGATTAAGTAGTTAATGATTCGAAATTTAATGTTGGTCCTCTCCCTTCTTCCCTTCCCCCTTCACCACTAGACCAACTTATATCTCCAATGAAGAAAAATGTTAATACGTTATGCAATATGATGGAAGATGGGATAAACCAACAAAAGTAAACTTGGGAGCTAATAAGTCACAAGCAAACCACAATTAAATTTGACATAACATCCAAAAGATTAAGTTTCTGTCACTCTCAATTATATGTTACTCAACTTGTTTATTCTTATTCATGGGACTTCTTCATCTGTACTTGTAATACCTATAATTTTGGTGCAGATAAATTCTCACAAATTTAACACATTACATAGGTACAGGGCTGTAACAAGTGCATACTATAGAGGTGCATTAGGGGCAATGCTTGTCTACGACATAACGAAGAAGCAATCGTTTGATCATGTAGCGAGGTGGGTCGAGGAGCTGCGTGCGCACGCAGATAGCTCCATTGTGATCATGTTGGTTGGGAACAAAGCTGATCTTGTGCACCAGAGAATAGTACCAACTGAGGATGCAGTGGAGTTTGCTGAGGACCAAGGCCTCTTCTTCTCCGAGACTTCAGCTCTCAGTGGTGACAATGTGGAGAGTGCATTTCTCAAATTGCTAGAAGAGATCAATAGGGTAGTGTCCAAAAAGGCTTTGGAATGTGGTTTTGGGAAGGAGAATGGTGACACCATTTTTTTTCATTCATAATTATACCAAAGAATATAGTCAATTTGTTATAACTTGCTCAACCCTGTGTGTTTCCACTTTAATAGACAAAATGATATAAGTTGCTCAACTTGAATGCCCCTTAATTACTAGTACAAGGATTCTGCACAATTTTAATTAATCAACTTCTGTTATGTCCATGATCCTAGAAGACACTGTAATTAATAGCCCAGAGACTGGCTTGACTTACTTAATTGAATACCGTTGAATTCGATAAAATCTCAATTAATTATGTCCAAGCTGAATACATAATTTTAAAAAGAGTAATGTTAGTATCCTTTTAATAATTACAGTAAGATTGGTATCTAAAAAAAGATTTATAATAAGATAAGTCGAGAGGGAAAATATAAGTTATATACTACTGTTTTGTTATTATAAACTTTAAGTTTAATTATATTTTCAATTTTTCTATTTTTTTAAAAATTTGAATTTGGTCTTTTTTTTCATAACTAAAAACTAAAAAACATTTTGAACAAGGCCTATTTTTTAATATTACTATTGTTAATTTATTATGAAAAAAATAGTTATGCACTCACAATATAATATGTTTTACACATTATCATTACATAAACATGAAACTCGTCTATTATTGTATGTCATGAATATGTCAAAAATGTGTATCATTTTGTCTTTAAAATAGATCATAATTAAGATTTTTTTAATTTCTGTTTTCATTTTTTTACTTTTAATTTACAAAACTGACATGTTATTTTCCATTTGTTTAAATAAATAGAAAAAAATATTTTACTATTTTTTGAAGAAATATTTAAAAACAAAGAAACATATTGAAAATAATATAATAATTTTGTAAATTAAAAAAAAATAGAAGTAAATAGAGCCTAAATAAAAATGAAAGAAAATCAATTATATTTCCACCTATCTATTGATAAAAAAGAAGAGAAAAAAAACTCACTTAAGATACTTGGTAAATTTATGGTAGTAATAATGGCATAATGGTTGGACTTTAGCAGTTTATCTAAATTAAAATTGATGGTATTGCAATTTTATTTAAAAGAGTTTTTAAAAACATTAATTGTAAAATGCCGCTGAATGCTGATGCATCCCTATCCTCTATAGACATCGACACCTAAAATTTATATATTGCTCACTAGCACATGTGATATTCAATTCATGATACACATATGTTCTTGCAATTACATGAAACAATTCCCCATAATATATCTATGAACTATACAAATATTTCTTCTTTTTTTTTTTTTTGTTACACCACATATTTCTATAATAAACACGCTAATCATACATGTCAATAATTAATGATTATAAATAGTATGCCGTGCCTGCTATCATATATTACAGGAAAACGTCATAAATACATCATTTCTTTTCATGTCAATCCAATTTTCCTTTTTAATTTGTTCCTCGAAGATAACGGGTTAAATTAATTTTTTATCCTTTAATTTATTTTTAGTTACGATTCTTTTGTTTTTATTCAATTTAATCTACTATTTTTTTTATTCAATTACATCCTCTAAGTTTTAAAATAAGTTCAATTTAATTATATCCTCTAAATTAAACTAATAATATTAAAAAATACTAGTGAGTTTAAGTCAACATGACAGACGCTTTTCCTACTGTTAGTAATTTAAATGGCGTGGTCAAATTGAACGATTTAAAAATTAGAAGTCATAATTGAAAAAAATTAAAAGAAAAAAAAACTAATTTAACCAAGATAATATCTATTTACATTTCATTATTTAATATTTATAAGCATACTATCCCTACACAAAATACGAGCCACAAACACACTGCCAAACAAATTTTACAAGTTTCATTGGTGTATTTATGATGTTGAATTTTCACATATAGTTACCAAAATTCTAAAACCATTGACAGACAGCAATAAAACAAATAAGAAATTATTCATATTCTTAAATTAATAGCATATAATAAAAATTAAATTATTCGTAACATTTATTTATTCATATTTGTGTTATTGCTTGACTTATATTGATCATAGAAGAAGAAAAATTATGTACATAATTTTTAAATGTAGTTTTTTTTTTTTTTCATTTGCATGTTGACTCTTGAATCACTACTCAACTGTCTCTCGTACAAATATTATCACTAGTAACTTTTTATTTGATTTTTTCGTAATGTGTAAATCCGATACAGGACTTTTGACTGTACAAAGTTTCAAAATTAAAGTGTGAACTCAAAAAATAATAACAAATAACCATTTAATCAACAGGAGCTATAGTGAAATTGAAACAATTAGAAATTGATAGTTAGCCAATTACATTACAGTAGTATTTCTTATTTGTAAGAAATTTGAAATTATCAAAAGTAATAAACGTGATTCTCAGTCAATTTGGGGAAAAAATGATAACTCGAATTTTTCTTCCTTGTCAAGCATAGCTCCTAGATCAACATATATATAAACAATGAGAAAGAAGGGGGAAAATCAAAACATTGGAACTTTTTGTTTTGTTTTTTCCAATGTGAAATCTATACAATTGACTCCACCATTCATCAAAATTGAAAAAGGAAACTTTACAATGGACTAGTTTTCTAATTTTCTTTTACATTAAGAAAGTTTCTAGTTCTATCATTTAACTATTTTTACATTCCAACAGAAACATCCCATGGCAAATCGCTTCTGAGGAACCAAAGTATGGACACTTATGATTGGGAGTATCCTGCCAATAAATGCATAGGCTAATTTTTCTTTTTAAAGAAAAACTTTGCCAAAAAAATTGACAAAACTTTTGAAAACATTTTTTTAATTTCTTTTTTTCGTCTTTAGTGATCAAGTATCATGGGGAGAGGAATTAGACTGTGGTTGAGAAGTTCTTCTGCCGTTCCGCAATTTGAAGAAACCGTACAACTTCCGGATATCTTTAACCGTAGAGAACCCGTCGCCACCATAGGGCGCGTCGTCCACGTCATCACCCTCTATCCGCCGTCCGATCGAATCAGCGTACGATCTTCTCCCATCACCGTCCGATTGCAGCGCCCCGATCACCGATTTGATGGCGCGACTCGGAGAGTTTCGATTCGCGATCATCAACTCGCTGATCTCCGCGGGGCTGAGAGTCGCGCCGTGCCGGAAAATCTCCTCCACCTGCGCGAACAGCTTGTGCTTCCTCACGCCGAGGTAGCTGCTTGCCAGCGTCTTGAACGCCGAGAAATCGCACACGGGAAACTGGATGTGCACGTCGACCCGACCCGGCCGCAGCAGGTCCGGGTCCACGCATTCCTTGCTGTTCATCGTGAACACCATCACCCTCTCCTCGCCACAACACGCGCTAACGATTCCGTCCATGAAGCTCTGGATCCCCGACGCGGTAACCGCCGTTGCTGTCTCCGGTTCCGGTTCCAGAAACCGGTCCAGATCCTCCACCACGATTACTGATTTCGCCGTCGTTTCCGTTAAAAGAAACTTCAGATCCGAATCGCCGCGAATCTTGGAGAGATCCACGTCGTACACGTCGTAGCGGAGAAAGTTAGCCATCGCGGCGACGAAGCTCGATTTTCCGGTGCCGGAGGCACCATACAGGAGGTAGCTCCGCTTCCACGCCCGGCCGATTTTCCGGTAATACTGCTTCGCCTTGAGAAACGATTCGAGATCTGACTTGATCTTGTTCTTCAGATCCTTCTCCATCGCCATCGTTTCAAACATCGCCGGATGAGTAAACGGAACGGATCTCCACCGTGTGCCGCCGTCTTCGACAGCGGAGGCGTTCATGAACAACCGTAAATGGCGCTTGCGTTGGCTATCCATCTCGTCGGCGACGGTGTTGATGTGGCGGAGGTACTGGCGGAGGATGCGACGTTTATCGGTTTTTCTGATTTGGAGAACGAAGGTGGAAATCCGGTTCGGTTCGGTTTTTTGGTTGAACCAATAGAGTGTGGCACCAAGGAAGCGGTCCTCGATGGTTTGGTTGGGGTCGAGGCGCAAAACGATGTCACTTTGGTCATTTCCGGTTATGAGATTGGTGAAGTCAGCGTCCTCTATGGAAGGAAGGGAATGCAAATAGAGAGAAACTTTGCGGTGAAGGTTATTCCGCTGCATATTATTGGTCTCGTTGAATTCGGGGACTTTGAGGAACTGGTACACGTGGCACCAATCCACGACCCTTCGTAAGCGTTTTCTAATGGTGTGTATCAATCCCGTTTTGAAGAGCAACCACCGAACCGTGAAACCTACGACGACACTTAGGATTACGAGGAACATGGGGTTGTAACGAGACATGGTGACGACAATGATGGAAGATTCTTCGAAGAAGACCCAATTTGTGTGTCTAATGTTTCACCAAGTTTGGGGTTTTGGGGTATGAAAAAAATAGAATCATGTTTGCATTTTGTTGGAGGAATGAGAAGGTGTCTATGTGGTTTTGAGGACAATGGAATGGACCCTCTTCTTTATTGCTGGCTCCTCCATCGTCTTTGTTTGCACTTTGCAGCTACGTGTGTTCTGTTCAATTCAATGTCTACGTGTTTATTCCTTGAACAAAATTTTGGATTTCCATTTGGGGGGTGGGGGGTTTAATATAACACATTGGGTCACGTTATCTGATTTATTAATTTCTCTTCCAACACGGAATTAGGTGAAAGAACCATGACAATTTTTTTATTTTTTATTTTGAAAATATTTAATTTGTTTTATTTGGTTGTCATGGAAACTAAAACTTCAATTTTGATGCATTAATTGGCCGACCATGTGCTGCCACGTGGTTAATCAATTTTTTTCTTATCAATATCAATTTAAATTAAATTTTAAAATAATTATGATGTATTATTCTTTTAAAAATATGGACTGAAGTAGTCAGCCATACACACAGATGTATTTAATGAGAAAGTTACTAGAAATTTTTAAAAACTTACATGTATTTTAAAATAGACTATTTATGATAAATAATTAATACTTATTTTTCTCAATCTCAGTTTTCTCATTTGGTACACTTAATATTGAGGGAACATATTTACTGTTTTCTCCGTCCCGTTATAATTATCAATAAATAAATGAAAAATAATAATTTTATAAAATTAATTTTATTATCATTAATTTATTTTTTATTTCGTAGTTTATAAAAGATATAAATGATAAAAAATAATTAATGTTATGGTGAAAATTTTAAATAATAAATTATTTTGAAATAATTTTTTTTCTATGAAGATGAGAGAAGTTATATTTGGTCATATAAGCATACGTATATAAATTATGTGGGGGGCGGATAATCAATTAATACTTATTATTATATAAATTATATAATTAATATTTTCTTTATCGTTTGTGGGTGGGTGGGGGATAATCAATTAATAATTATTAATAATAAATTAAATTTAAAAATAAATATAATAACTATTTTAATTATATAATTAACATTTTCTTTATGCTCGTTTGTGTGTGGTTGGGGGGGGGGGGGGGATAATCAATTAATACTTATTAATAATGATCGAATTCAGATTAAATTTAAAAACAACTATAATAATAATAATAATAATACTTATTTTCTTAATATATAAGTATTGAGTCTAGTGGTCAACCATAGTAAGTCAATTATATACCTTTCAACTGCGGTTACAATGAAATGACTATTCTATTGCATTTGTAACAAAGCTTAAAAATATTACAAATTTGAATTGATTCTTAAATATTTTATAAACTTTAATCAATAAACTCAACGAATGAAAGAAAAAGAATGACTTTATCCTGATTAATATTTTAATAAAATCATTATCAAAATGATTATAATCTATTCACTCTATTACAAACATAAAGGAATTGAAAACTAGTTCAAAGAAAGATGATTGATTAATTCCTTATAATTAAGAACTATTTTGTCTTTATTTTCAGTTGAAGGGAGACATCTTAAAACCCCTATCAACGATATCTTTTATAATTTCCTCTTCTTTTTTCCTTTACATTCTTAATAATATTTTCTTTTGAAAATTATAAAATATTAAAGATAAAAAAAATATGTTAGGATAGTTATACAGACCTATTCAAAGATATTTTGATCAATATCATATTACCCGAATTTTGTTTTTGATAGAAAACCCAAATTGTTTTAATCTATAAAATTTGTCTTTATATAGAATAATGTTAAGCGTGATTATCATTATAATATACAATATGTACAATCATGATGAAAACATTTTTTTAAAATGTTGATAGCAGTAAATTAGTGTGTTTTGATCAATATTCTGATTATTATATACTTAGATCAAGCTTTCTTAATTAGTGTGCTTTGATCAATGTTACTTTTCTTCGTTTTTTTTTTTTTTTTTTATCTAAACAAAACTTTATTTCAATCAAGAGTCGCGAGTTGAGTTTTCTAGGAACTTATAATCATAAGTATTCTCTACAATTTTCAACTGAGGTTTCAGTAGTAATTTCTGAAGCAGTTTTGTAAAAATCAAATTATATAGAGCCAAATTTTGGAAAACCAAGTATTTGCTTTGATAAGTGCAAATATTCACTGTCTTTTGTAAATAATGAAAACTGAATTTTGACAATAATAAACAAGACTATAAAAAAAGAGAAAATTAAAGCATTTGTAATTTATGAAAGAAAGGGAAAGAAAAGAAAAATATAATTGAAAAAAAATACTTCTATGGATAACCATTGTCTCAAAATTCAACTTTGTAATGTTGTTTGATTATATAGTAGAAATTGGTTTTTTTGTTTTTTATTCTCTAGTTCAAATTGGTTTTTCATATATGAATTTAAATCCAACTTAACCTTACAAAAATAATTTGTAAGATGAAAGTTCTCTGACGAAGTACAACATTTCAAAATTTATTGGAAGTACTTAGTGAGTGAGGTGAACTGAAATTTTGGATAAGGCATGACTAACACGAAAGGTGCTAGTGGTGTCTCAATTGGCCAAAGGCATAAAACACTTATTTTATTTCAACCATTTCAAAAACAAATTAAATATAAAAAAATTAGAAGTTGAAAATTTGATATTTTATCCTTATAGAAATATAGAAATTGACAGTAGAGAATTCATATTAAATTTTTTTGCTATATAATTTCATGATTTTGCCATTTCCGAAGTGATTTAAGGAGGAGACCTTTGGACTTAAAAATCAAAAAGAAAAACTTAAAAGAGAGGATGTATTGCATGATATAAATCATCCCCATTGATAAATAGTATTTTGATCAACCTTGTCGGGTAATTAGTTTTTTTATTAAAAAAATTGATAAAAAAAAGCCTATTAAGTATCAAGTGACAAAATTCAGAAAAGTAAAAATGAAAGTAGCTAAACTTGGAACTAGCTAAAGTTTCTAATATCATTAAGTAAAAATGAGAGTATCTTTATTTTTTCACCCTTGAATAAACTTAAAAGTGTCTTTTGTCTGGAGTAGAGTTAAGTCTTATGTGAGCAGGTGATATTGTTCTTAATTTGGTAAGACTGACTTCATTTCCACGTATCTCTTTGACGACTCTAATAATCCCTGATGAAATGTAATTATAGGTGGCTGCTAATTATGTTGCAATGGTTTCCTCCCAACAAATATTTGATAGGTATTACAAATTTCTATCAATCTTTCTTCAATCATTGAATTGCTAGATGTGCAATGGTGTTTGTTGTTGTGTATACATGAGAAGTTTGATTTGACTATAGAGAAGTGTACAACCATGCCTAATCATATGTTGGACATCTAAATGTGTTATTAAGAGAATCATCAATCAGCCATATTTTGCTAACTTGTCCATTCCTTTTTCAGTTTGCTTTAGTTATCCTACAAGACCTGATGCATAGGGTTGTGAGCAGCCACTAATTGTTCGGTTTGCTGATCCTAAAAGGCTTTGTCAAGGAGATTCCAGGTTTGTCTTAGCTAATTGATAATCCTTAAGCATAAAAGCCCAATGTAAGGCTATTTAATTAAACAAAGCATGGACCTAAAATTCGAGAGGATATAGTGTTCTCTACAGTTAGGTATATGTTATTGGTTGAATTATTCAATTGTTCTATTCTGTTTTGTTCACTTCTAGGGTCCCTTTGGTTGGGAACAAGAAAGACGTCAAACCCAACAACAAATATGAGAAGTTTGGATTGTTTCCTTTATTGAAACTTACTACACTTTTTTCCTTTTCTTTTTCCTTTTATCTTTTCATTAAATATCTTAATTATTTACTTTAAATTAAATATGTAGATACTAGAAGGACTTATTGAACTACTAGAGAATAAAGAATGTGTTGATTTGAAAACTAAGTATGTATCTGATCCAAGCTAGGTTTTGTCTGAATCTTCGTGGAAGAAGAAGAAGCGGTTCACCAACCACTACATCTGTGGGTCTAAAAAAAAGCCTACACAGGGATTATTGATTAACAATAAGTTAGCCACCTCTAAATGATCCAATTTTTCCTTTGAATGTAATAAATTGCTTGCAGTTAGCTTGATAAACCCAAATAAATTGCTAACAAAGCAAAAAAAATTATTTTTCTTTAACACCCAATAAGTTACTGGCGAATTTTTTGTTAGTAATTCATTCAGATGGATTTCTGACGGATTTTTTCGTCAGAAATTACAGATAATCAATCTTGAAAAATTATCGACGGATTTCTCGATCAGAAATTACAGACAAATAGTCCGTGAGAAATTACTGACGAACAGTCGGTAAAAATTTCCGACAGACAATAAAATTCGGTTGGTAAAAATTTTCGATGACCATTTTACCGATGAAATTTTGTCCGTCGGAAATTTCAAATTATTGAGAGATTTTTGATCTTAGAGACGGATTTTGTTCGTCGAAAATATCAATTTTTTTTGTAGTTATATATTATATTTTGATCACATCATTAATTAATTAAAGTGAAATTTTATAGAATTAAATATTTGTGAGTGATCTAATAACATTGAAGAAGCGTATCTATAACCCCTAGCCTTCCAAGCTAACGATGCGGGTTCGATTCCCGCTACCCGAATTCAATTGTGTTATCTTTTAAAATAATAAATAAAAATAAAAGTCTTTTAAAAATATGACAATAAAAAAGTAACAAAAATAGTACTTTTTGCAAGTTGAGTTCTCCATGAACATTATTATAACAATAATTACTGTCCCAAAATCAATATATATGGAGTGTTTTATAAAGGATTGAATACAAAATATGGCCCCACGCTTCAAGGAATCCTCTTTTATGCTAGGTTTGGTTGCTGTGAAATTGGGCGGATGTGCGCACACCAATTTATTTTAGGTGATTTGGTACATTTAAATTAGAGAATAAATAGGTTCACATAGAATAAGTCCCTTAATCCCAATATCAGTAATTCAAAAGTGTATCTACACCAACAAAATGTGTACAAGTACAATTGTGACCTCCTAATAAGGATTTGAGGCATTTTCAGTAACTAATAACTAACTAAAATATTTCAATTGGAGAGAAATAAACATAAATGGAGTTGTGGATCCCATAACTCATTTATATTTTTTTTCCTCCAACTAGAAAATCCTCTTAATGGAAAGAAAATTCTTCTTGATAATTACTTATGGTAATATTTTTGTACCTATGACATATTTTTGGAAATGTCTTATATGATAATTTGATAAAAATTTAATAATTTAATAATATTATTTCTACTCTATTTTTCATAAACTAAACAACCTAACATTAGATATTATTTAATGTCCACTCTATTTTTCATCTTTTCTATTTTTATTTATTATATTCATTTTCTCACAATAATTGTGAGTATTAACCGGTACAACCTACAACTTAAGGTTATATTTAATAAAACTAGTTAAAAAATTAACATATTAACTTATAAGTGTCTAATAAAATCAGCTGTAGAAATGATTGAAATATGTAAAATAATTAAAAATAATAAAATCATAATTTATTTTAAAAATAAACATAAAATATGATAAATATATTAAAAAGTAAAAGAAGAAAAATATAAAAATATGAAAACTAATATTTTAACAATATTACTTCAAATAATATTTAAAAAATATTAAAAATCACTGAAAATTTTATTTATTGAATAACTAAATTAACTTTTTAACTAATAAAAAAATTAAAAATTAATTAAAATATATTAAAAAGATAGTTAAAGTTGATAGTTTGATAATATGTAGTACAAATCTGAGAACAGAGTCAGAGACCCCGCGTGTCCTACTTCTTTCAATATCGCTGACTCTGATGCCTTAGAATTATGTGCTGTCCAATTGTACATCATCTAGTATCTACCAAAGACTTGGAGAGAATCTTCTCATTTATTGTGTCCTTTATCCTATAGCTACAGTTTATTAGGGTTATAATTTGGTATTATTTGACTCATTTAGACATTTGTTTGCAGGGGTTGGAGTGCTTATGCCGAGAGTTATGCGAGTATTATAAAAAATCTACCTTTGAATCTTGTTAAGGTTAAACATATAGAGGGTATGTATTTTTTATAGTTATATTTTATGTTTATTTCTTTAAATTATTATTTTTTTGTTTCTCCGTCTAAATTAATATAAATATTAACTTCTACATAAAATAAATTACAATTATTCAATGTTAGCACAATTGTTTTTTTTATATGTTTTCTTCTTTTTCAATTAAAATAAAATTTAATGAAATAAATTTATATTTTTTACATGTTACTAGAAATTTCTTTTATATGTTACTAGTAACTTATTTTATATGTTTCCTTCTGTTGTGGTGTGCAGAGTGAATTTTTATAATAATTTACTATTTGTTATACTTTTATTTATGTATATATAAATGGGTTTTTTTTATTAAGTTCATACCATGATTTTATGATATGATTTTAATTTTAACATCTTAATTTATACTTTAATTATGTTTTAATTAATAATATATTTTAATTTTATAAAATTATTGATACGTGTTTTTTGTGTGTGCGTGTCACACAATTTTTTTAAATCTATGATACTTAATTTTTTATTTTCTTAACAACTAAAATTAGATACAAGCTTGCAATTGAATTTTATTTTTAATATTTTTGTTATCAATAAAATGTTGCTATAGTAATTATTAAGTTAGTTTATACAATTCATCTATTAAAATCGCATCCTCAAATGACAAATTTGACACTTTTGCTTTTATATATATAGCAAAATTTTATTCCAAGAGAAAAATCGAATTCTTTTAAGTATTAATAACTCACGTACACTAATAAACTAATTGAGGTAGACTTTTTGATTAACACTTCTGCTTTAATTTGAAGTTTCATTTTCTTTTTGTGTATAATAATATTCGTACTTATGTTTAAACCTATGACCTCTTATATGTACTACTTCAATTTCCCACTACTAGGCCATCCTGATGGATTTATTTGAAGTTCCATTTCAGTAACTCTTCTTTTACCTCTTATAACTTTTGAAATATTACTAATATACAACATTCTATATTCCAAGTTTTCAAGTTGTTTTTAATCAATTCTAGTTGCTTTTTCAGAAAACAAAAACACGCCCCATTTCCACCTTATTCTCCCAGGCCCCCACAGTTCCTTTACCAAGTTTGAATTTTAAATTGAAACCATTAGTTTAGCATATATATGAAACGGGTTGTAATGAATTAACCAAGCAGGATTGTTATACGTGATCATATGTTATGAAACTGAGGGGGTAATATATAAGTGAAAAAAAAAATTTATAAATCTGAGTCTTAAAAATTTTAAATTAAAATGTGATGTTTAATTTATTTATATGATTTAAATTTTTTTTTATCTAATATAAAACTTCAATTGAGACTGTATTCCAGTACATATTCAACTATTTGACATTTGAGAGTGACATGTTCTCGCTATGTATTCTTACTATGATATATTCATAATAACTGAAAGGGCTAGCTCGAAGCCCCTTTGTTTGAATCATGCACGTAATTTGTGCAAATCTGAAGTCTGAACTCCTTTAGTTGAATACGCGGGTGACACAGTCTTCCGATTGCGACACTAATTGCAAATTTCTCAAAGGCTTTTTCCTCTTGCTTGTGTTTACGTCATCAACTTTCCGTTTCACTGCTCCGTTTTCACCCTTACCTTATTATTATAAGGATGACTTAAATTCCAGATTAATTATTTATCTTTTATATGTTTTCTCTGTGATTCCATCGATCAGTCGGTGACTTGCTACTTTTTTCAATCTATTTTTGTTTCCAAGTTAATCATTTTCTCTACCTTTGACAATGTTTATTTAAGAAAATACATATTTATTTTAATTAGTCGTTTTTTCAAAGTTCAAAAAAAAATGTAAAATCCGAAAAACCTATATATTTATATATGCAGAGTTTCAAATCAAATTTTAGAGAAAATAAATGAGAAAGTTTTCATAAATTAATTTATATGAATAAAAAATTAATTTATAAAAGATAGTTAATATATGTTATCTTTTTTTTTAAAAAAAGGTGTTTATTAAAATGTTCCTAGTAAATTTTACTCTCTCTTTTTATTTATAAGATTCAAATTTAAAATAAATAGTATTCCTTTTTATAAAATATAATTTATAACGTTTTTAGTATTATTTAGAGTCTGTTTGGATACAAGGTTAGAAATACTTTTGAGAGTTTTTCTACTAAAAAACACTACATTTTCAGTAGAGAAGCTCTCAAAAGTACTTCTGACTTGTATTCAAACATACCCTTATTTTCAGACTATAAATATCTCTAATTAAAATAAGAGAGAAAATGTACTAACAAATAATTATAATTATAAGATAGAAGAGTATAATGACAATGATAAATTAAATAAATTAGCTAATTATGTCTTATAAATAGAAATATGAATTAATTAATTAATTCTTAGAGAAAATTTTGTTAGTATTGAAGCTAGGAAGCGATTATTATTTAGTGGTTCAAGTTATGACAGAAGTAATTAATTTAAAGTGGCTTTTCAAACCTAGTAAGGAAGGATATACACAATGAATTAAGCTGAACAGAACAATTAAAAGGAATTTTCTCTCAAACAAACTATTGAAAGGAACTGGTCAAGTCAAGTTAAACCTAGTCCGTTTGCATTGATCGTCTACTATACGTTACTCGTGAAAGCTCTATATATCCTCTTTCTCACTAGTATAGTATACCAATTACCAACTACACGCTAGCTAAACCCCAAATCCTATTGTGTAAGTGGAAGTTTTATGTTAATTAAAAGGAGGTTTTAGTTTCCCATCCATTCCATTCTGTCATTCTCTCATCTAATTAACAGTTCCCGAAGAATACGATGAGAGAATAGAATATCCACAAATTTCGAATTAAATAAGACATAAACTTTCAGAGATTTTGCAGCCTAATAGAATTGTTGTTTCAGAGCTTTATACAAATAAAAAAAAGAGTTGTCATTATAGACAAATATATAAATTGTCAAATGTTAGGATTATCTTTGTAATTAGTATAGTCGTCATTACTTAAACGATTAGTATAATTTTAAAAGTCTACACTAATTTTTTTTTCCATTATACTAATATTTGATGTATTAATAAATATATAAATAATCTATATTAGCAACATACTTTTGAAAAGTGGTTCAATTGATTGAATCGATCAAGAATTAATGTACCCGTCCAAAAAACCAAGCAAGAAAATTGGCCTAAAATAGTCAAGAACTAAGACAGAAAAAAGTTTAACATGGACCTTTTTTAAAAAAATTACAATATATTTTTGAAAAATATTGTGAATTAAAATAAGCAACTATGAATATATGAAATATACATATTAATTGCTATTTATTATTATTTTTATTTAATATTATAGTACATGTAAAGTTATGTTTTGATAATTTGTTAGTTAAGAGTTTGAATTCGAAAATAATTTTTTTGTATGTATAAAGATAAGAATGAATACAATATTCATCCTCTTATCTTCGCATAGCGAGAAGTCCTAGACAATAGAGTAAGTAAAAATTATAGAACATGTAATACAACCATTTCCGAATTTAAAAGTTTGCTTAACTTATTTTTCTCATAATTTTACATCAATTTACTATTTAATACATTAAAAACATATTTAATTACCATCACTGCAACTCTAATTATTTAATTAAACTTGAACTAATGAATTATGAAATATATATCTTTAAAAGTATTTCCAATTTAATATTTGGAGTATTAATTTCTAACAAAAAAATGCCTATTTATATTTTTCCATTTTTAAATAAATTTTGTTGATTTACTTGTAAGTAGTGGTTATAAAAATACAGAAAATATATTGTTCAAAATAAGTAAGGGTACGGTGCCTTTGGTTGCGAAATTAATATATTTTAAGTTTCCGTTAATAACTATAATAAAAATATCACATGTATTGTGCTTCTTATTTTTTAAAGATTTGTGAATGAAATGATGGAAATAACGTGTACATTTGTTATTTCATTATTTATCTTATAATTTCACAACCTTTTTATAAATTTTGAAAAAAAGAAAGAAATTCAAAATAAGACAAGTTTTTTTTATATAATTATTAATCGAAATAAAAATTATATTCACGAAGTATCTTTTATTTTTTCTTCCATTTACGGGTACCCTATTCTTTTCTTTTCGTTTTTTTAATTTTTATTTTGGGCCTCGTATATGACCTCTATGCATGGCTTTATTTGTTTTCACTCATAATTTAACCCTTGCAACCAATGAAGAGCTGAAGAAATAGCGGACACAATTATACTGGACTGGTGTATAATATTAATTCTTCATCGTGTATGTGCTTTGGTGGGTTTCGATCTTTCTAACTACTATTTTGCTGCACGTTCAACCTTGAGAGGCTTCTTATGTAAGTAATATTATACTTTAAGTCTTAATAGAACTTCTAGATCTCATTATTTTATGTTTGTTTTTAACATTAATATAAAGTCAAGCAGAGAAATCTTTCAAAGTGATGTGAAAAATTGAAATTCCAAATAGAAGAAACTAATGGGTCAAAATAAAAATAAAATAAAAAATAATAGCTAGGGCAAAAACTGCCTCCGGTTTTATACATAAGCATGCCTGAAAACCAAAAGCATCTCTATCATCACTTTGATTGTAATTTTGTAAGAATAGGACAATAGTCTACTTGACGACACTTCACTAATTAAGCATATTGCCAATACGTTTACCAAAAAAAAAAAAAAAAAGCATATTGCCACTACATCATGCCAATATGCCTTTTTGGACTGTTTCATCCTTTGCTTTTGTCTTAATTAGCTGTTTCACCACATCAAATAAAATACAAATCGCTATATTATTGTATCTGCACTTCTGTTCCGTACAACACTTGAATTTTAGGGTTTTCTGGCTAGCTTTTTATTTTATTTTATTTTATTTTATTTTAAATAAAATCTTTTTGGGTCGTAGATTCTTGGTTTGGTTTACACATACGGTTCTGCAAAATCATCATGAAATCAGCTCTAAATAGGACAAATGCATGTCAAACTAAGGATTTGGTGGAGCCTCCAAATTAAAGCTGCTTACTGTGGCAAATTGGTTGAGATTGCACTGAACAATTGTTTGTATTTGCATATGCTCAATAAGGTCCATTTATTTGTCTTTCACTCTTTATATTATAGTATATATTTTTGCAGTACTGATCGACCGCATGCATGGAACATGCATGATGCATTTCTATTAACTATTGGGTAATGCTACTTCCAATCATGCATGTTTCTTGTTTTTTTATCATCGTCGTTTGAGCATCTGCAATAAAAATCATTTACGAGCGAGATTGTTAATTAAATTTAAGAACTAATTATTATACAGTTTCATTATTAAAAAAATTGATGTGACAGTACTTATGTAAAACTACTAATATAAACAACAGTTATTAATTATTCTTAAGAATTGTGAATAACTGTTATGATTTATTTTAAACTCTTTACGTTTGGTTGAGAAGAAATAAGCTAGAAAAGAAATGAAAAGAACTAATGAGAAATATACCTATTTCTTTGCTTTGACAGAGTGGACATATGCAAGAAAATTTTGAGGTCTCACGCTCGCCGGCCGCTGCAAAGTTCTCCTTTATTCATAAGAAGAAAAGCGAAGAAATGTTGATTTTTACTTGTCTGCCTTACTGTTCCTATTTGTTGAAGTTTTTTGACGATGTGGTGAAAACAATTGATTATGTTACTACACACAATTGATTATGCTCAAAATTAATAGTATAGAGAGTGACATGTATTATAAGGATTAATAATTTATATTTCTTCATTTCCTTTCTTTTAAATCAAATTATCTTACAATTTTATTTTCACTTTATTTCTTTTAAAATAAACAATAGTATTTGGATTTTTTTTTCCTTTTCTTTCTTAATTACCTATTTTCACCTCTCTATTTTCCTCATCAATCTCTATCAAACACAGTCTTAAATATTGAGGACGAATCTTCGTACAAAAGTAAAGTTAAACTCTCATACTTTATTGATTATGGATTCAAATATAAAAATATTATCTTTGTATATGTAAAAATAAGATGGTATAAAATGACTTTTTCTTATATCTTTACATGATGAGGAATTTTCGACTTTGAATTATGTTAATTTTTTATATATTTTAAATTCTTAAAAATTACATTATATTGAAAACAAAACTTAATTGTTGAATTTCTTAAATCTTATATACTATTATAGGACCCATAAAAAATAATTAAACAACTATGTACACCATTGAAAATACTTTTATTATTATTATTTAGGATTTAGTTTGAGTAATGTCTTGAGGATCACATGAGGGATTTGGCAGCTACATTGATGTAAAGAGATTGTGTATTTGTGTTGAAATTTGAAATACATACGGTACTCAAGACCAGCTTTAACCTTACTCAGAAAGAGACATGAAAGGGAAATGAGAACCACAGAAAAAGTTATGAAATTAATGAAGCAATCAATATAGGGAGGAAAGGCACTAGTGTACCACTGTTGTTCAGGGCAAAAGGCTGCAAGCAATATTCAGAAATTGATTGAGAAAATTCAGCCGCTAAGTAATGAATATTAATAATTATTATTCTCGCATTTGATGGTGACTTTAGCGTTAATTTGCAGTATTGAGGATGTATATTAACAATGTTATCTACTAATTTGGTTTAAACACAAGTAGGCAATACTATAAGAATGTCGGCGTCCAATGTTTTGCATTGCCGTGACGTACGTAAATAGATAGATGATAATAAAATGATAAGCATCAGATTAATTTGACGGGTAATCTTGCAATGTTGAACAAGCATTTGTGTGTTTGTGTTTACCCTATCGATAAACAAGATAATGAAGAAAACAAAATGTAATGTGCCTCATAACGTCGTTTAGCAAGTTTATATTATTGGTCTTGGAACAACATGATAATTAACTTCACAAAGGTTTCCCTCTAGGTTAGTGAAGTAACCGACACATATTAGGGTATATAGATTGATAAATTAAAGTGAGAAAACGTTTGAGCAGGGTAGTTTCATACGCAACATGTTGTCATAAGATCATTCCTTGTTTCTAATATTCGCGTCAGTGGAAATTCACCCAAAAAAAAAAATTGCGTGTCAGTGGTGGAAAGGCCACTGTTTGAGCTTGCAATAAAGACACAATGGTTGATAATTTTTACTCAACACAAAAAAGAAAAAGAGAAGAGCTAGACACAATGGTTGATTTAACTTAACCCTTAAAAAATGCAAATTAAGGTACTGTTTGATTATATTTTTTGGTTTCAATGCTTAATCTTCTAAAAACCCATTTAAGATTATGTACATGTTTGAATTAAAGTTTATAAAAGTAATACTAATTTTGCTTCCACAAAACTAAATTTCTAGATAAAATTTTATTGTGCAACATACTTTTAGGTAACAAAATATGTCCTGTACCAAAATAAAATAAAATTAAATGTTACAAAATTGAGTTTACTTTTCAAACTTTATTCGGAGTATCTCAAATAAAAAATCAAGCATAGTTTAAAATTGTTCAATGGTGTTTGCGGCTTAGTCCAACTACAACCCTTGAGATTGCTGAGTGTATATTTTGATTAAAGTTTATAAACTTAAGTTTAAGTTCAACTTAAATTTACTAACTGAATTAGTAAAAACAACTAATTGTCTTGTTTCTGTAAAATTATATTTTTAGGCATAATTTTAATAAGAAAACATTTTAAATTTTTATGATAACTAAACATGTTATGAAACCAATTAAGTTTACTCTAAATTGAGTTTGAAACATCCCAAACAAAAAAGTCAAACATAGTCTAATTAAATGCATATTTGGATTAAAAAAAATTAAACTTAAATTTGTGTTAAATTTCAATTTGCAAATGTATTCCAAGTCTAATTTCTCTCCAACCGAGTTTTAAGGCCAAAATTTATTCAAACATAATTTTGAAGGACAGCCAAATATGATTTCAATCGAATCTTACTCTTGAACTTACTTTTGAAACCTTCCCACCGAAAATCCAAACTCGCATAAGGTCTCGACTAAGATCGCTTCTCAAAACAATTGAGCACTGATGGATATATGTAAACTGTTTCCAATAGTTTCTAAGCACCTAACAGTTTTTTATGGTCTGTCAAATATTCCAGAAATAATTAAGGCGTTTCTAACCAAATAAACTATATTCCATTATTTTAGAGGAATTAGATATCTTGTTAGTATTATATATATTTTAATTATAACAATTAATAGCTATGATTAAGTTTGGGAAAAAAAATAAAAACAGTCAAATAAAAAGAAATAATTATTAAAGTACTATAGAAATAACAAAATTTACTCTTTTGAGTTCTGATTCATTTGTTATTCCGGTCAAGTCAGTTCTAATCTGTTGCGTACTATATTACTGTTTGCCTATGGGCTAGCTTAATCGATTGGATGTCAAAGTTTGTCCATTGTGGTTTTTTCAATTTGGTTTGTTCTTGATCGAAGATTTTGGTTTGGTTCAGTTCCATAGGATCTCTGCCAATAGTGTTGAGGAGGGAGAAAAAGCACAACAGAAGAAGCAGAGAGGGGTAATAAGGGGATATTAAAAATATTGGAGGTGCAACCGTGTAGGAAGCAAAAAAATGAGAAGCAAGAAGAAAAGGCCTATCCTTTATAGGCAAGAAGCCCATAAGGCTTAACGGACATTGAGAAGACCCAAAACCATGTGGGTTGCAAGCTTCATTTGGAATGTAGTCTACCTATCCAATCAGGACTGAAAAAACGAGCCATCTTTTTTTTTTTTTTAATTTTTTTTTGTGAAAAGCCATCCAATCATTCACATTGGCTTAGCTTAATTTAGTTCCTAATAAATGACAACTAATGAAGTAATTTAACCTAAATACCCATCAATGCATTCAAAGAGGTTAATTGATTCCTTTAAAAAAGAAAGGTTAATTGATCTCAATTATTAATGTTCCTTTGGAAATGATTAAATAATATAAAATAATAATCTTTTTTAAGATCATTCACAAAATTAAAAAAGAAATATTTGCTAAATAAAATATTTAATCATATTTAGACAACAACTTTGATGAACTTAGTTCTTCTTAGGTCTGTTTTAAAACCGCTAGCTTTTCCTTTTTTTTATCCCTTATTTTTCGTGTCAGATCCTTATTAAAAAATTTAAGGGCGTTATTAAGCTCTAACAATTTTTTAAAATGCTTATAATTAACCTTGCATAATTTTATTTAATTTTAAAACAGTATCATATCTGCTTTCTACTTATAAATAATCTTTTTAAAATCAATACTAATAATTAGTGTTATATATAAAGTTAAGTTTTTTAAAACAGTATGATCTCTTAGATATATAAATAGATTCATAATTTTCCTCAATAGTATAAGCATAATATTTGTATCTATCGTTCACTTTATTATTTTAATTTCTTTTATTATGACATCTTTTATCTTTCTCAAACTCTTTATTATCTCAATAATATATGTAGAACCACCTTAAGCAGCTTCTAAGTTCTAACTTCTCTAGCCCCTTCCATTTTCTTCACATTTGTATTTTGAACTTTTTGTTGTGAATTATACGGCACTGACATGTGGATGGTGCCATGTCAACATGTTACATGTTACATGTAATCTCACATCTCACTCTCAAAATCTCAAATCCTATGTACCTTATCTTTTGTACTGTTCCAACGTTGGAGTTCTAATTTTTTTTTTTTCATCACCCCCAGATCCTGCCTCACTCTTCTTCCTTCCAAGGATGCTGCACATGGCCTCTACCCTCCCTTTCCCAACTCTTCCTCTTCCTCACAAGGCACACTGCAAATCAACACCAAAATTTCATCCACTTCCTCACATCTCTTCAAGATTGAATGTTGTTTCGAAAGATCCTCCCATATTATTAAATCAATCTTGCAATGTTCTAAAAAATGCCTCTCTTTCCCTCACATCAATCACACTCCCCTTTTTATTGGAACAAAAGGCAAGGATCTATCTGCCCCAATAGTTGTTTATGATCCCATCATGCTTAGTAACACTTGCTAATTATTTCTCTCTTATTTTGTGACATAACTGTTGTTGAAACAGGATGTGGCACTTGCTGTTGAAGGAGAATTTGGGATATTGGAAGGAAGAACATTTGCTCTCATACACCCCATTGTGATGGCTTCTTTGTTCTTGTACACCTTGTGGGCAGGATATTTGGGGTGGCAGTGGAGGAGAGTGAGGACTATTCAGAATGAGATTAATGAGTTAAAGAAACAAGTGAAGCCTACCCCAGTCACCCCAGAAGAAGTGCCACCGCCATCAGAAATTGAGCTCAAAATTCAGCAACTTACTGAGGTATCCTTGCTTTTATGATTTCCATTGTTATATTATATCCAACAAGTTTCTATATGGTAATTGACTAGTTGTCTTAAAAATTTAAAATAGCCTGAGCTTGATGTAATGAAATTGATTTCCGCAATTATTAGCATGACCCTAGCTTATATTATATCATTAGTTAAAAAATTTGCCCCATATGCATTTTTTTTAAAATTTTTGTACAAGATATAAGATTTGTGTGATTTTGTTAATCCATGATTGCTGAATTCAGAGGAGTACCTAATTTATTGGCTTCTGAAATTCAGGAGAGGAAAGAGCTGCTAAAAGGGTCTTACAGGGATAGGCATTATAATGCAGGATCCATACTTCTAGGATTTGGGGTGCTTGAGGCTGTTGGTGGAGGATTGAACACTTGGATTAGGACAGGGAAGCTATTCCCAGGCCCACATTTGTTTGGTGGAGCAGGTAAAGGTTTTAAATTTGCATTTGATGATGAAAATAAATAAAAAGAGTAAGGATTTTAAAAAAAGTATGAATAAGAAGAGTTTGGCAATTTTGTTAGCTTTTTCAACAGAATGATCAATTATGCATTGAGTAAACCATTCTCTATGAGATGATTAGATTACGCATCTTTCCTTTTTGATTTCAAAATATACCATTTTTTTCACCTAGGAAACTGGGAATGAATATAAATTATACAAGAAGAATCTGTATAGGTAGTTTTGAATGTAAGACACATTGATATTTGAATGTGCATATTTTTTTTTAAAAAAAATATATGTTTAACTTACTCTTGTTTATTTTTAGTTTTCAAACATGTAGCTTGCTGGTTCATTTTGGTATGGAAAATGACTGTTTAGGCCAAATTTTGTCTCCAGCTATTACAGTGTTGTGGGCACTTTCAGCAGCATTGGTACCATCAATGCTGAGAGGGAGTGAAACAGCAAGAAGTCTTCACATTGCTTTGAATACATTAAACGTGCTGCTATTTGTGTCACAGCTTCCCACTGGATTTGACATTTTATTGAAAGTGTTTGAGTTCACAAACTGGCCTTGAATGATGTTTCCCTTAGATGTACTCCAATTTGCAACACCAAAATCACCCCAATTTCATAGTTTAAGATCACACGTTTTTCTTTTTCTTGAATAAGGTGTAGAAGTGTGTTTAATTAAAAGTGAAGGAGACGAATATAAATCTCATTGTAAGTAATTGGGAAGTTGTAGAGTAGTGAAATCAGATTCCAAAAGTAACTTTGAGTTTTATGTAAATGTAAATTGTTTTTATTTTCCTCGTTGACATGACAATGGAGCCATCAGCCAATGTTGTCTATCTTAACATGATATTCTCTTACACCTTTAGACTTTAATCGTGCAATTGTCTATTTCTTTTTCCCTTAAATAAATGTGACAATTTTTTATTAAAAAAAGGATAAAAATCTCTTCCTTAATTAATTAGCAATAACTTTTCTCTTTATTATAACATTTTTCTACAGTTAATTTGTGTCAGAACTAATTCTAAAATCTTCTTAAAAAAAACTAAAATTCTAAGATCTTACCATTATGCAATCTAGAAAATGAATTAAATTTCAACTCCTATGTTTAAAAATAATTTTATTTCACAGAAATAGTGACCAAAGAATCTACGAGATGAACATGGGAATTATATGGTCTTGGTAAATGTTTAGTTTTAGATGGATTGTAAGGCCGTAATAGACAAAATAAACAACCCAATGGAAGCTGAATCTGATCGTCGGTTTTCATTTTTTAATCATCAAAGGTTTAGTTTTGGTTTTGTTAGGAAGCAAGTCAATGCCGTTGCCCATTTCTGAACAAGGGTGGCTCCATTCATACTTAATCTCCATTTTTTTATTATCAAGTTCCAACCTGTATAACTCATTTAATTATAATTTGAATTCCATTAGTTTGTTTCCGTAAAAAGAAGAAGAAGAAAGAACTAACATTATTCGATGAATAAAAAGTATGGCCCATGCATTTGTTGGTTTCAAGCTAAGGTAAAGTATAGAATCCTTATATAAATTTATTCACGAAAAGCTTTGTTATTTTCGGAATATTTAAACATTAAAAATGTGTGAAAGTAGATATGCAAGCATACTTTTATGAATGAATTCTTGGATAGAGTACAGATTCTTCTGTCTCCCAAATGAAAAGCTTCAAGCTTCAACACTCGACGGTTGTTTATGCGTTTCATGAATATTATATGCATGCCAAGTTTCTATAGAATAAATTTGAGCCATAGTCAACCATATATAAAAAAAGAAACAAAGTCAAACTTTTGTCATAAAATATGCAGGCAGGAGCGCACGCTGGGCCTAGTTAAAAAAGTTAAATTGGGAAGCAATACACCTTCATTTAAACGTTTAATTACCTCCACACCTTTAATTCATTCTTATGTTACAAATGGGGTTGATTAGTATTTAGTACTCTTTTTTTATATATATAAAAAGTTACATAATTTCTTTTACATCGAATATGAACACCCGATTTTTTTTTGGAACAAATGAACATCAGATTTCATTCTTTTATTTTTTTAAAATATTATTATTTATATTTAATTTTTACACATTAAATAAAATTAATAAACATGACCTTGACATTTCCTGATTCAATTATCTATTTCTATATTTTTATTTCCAAATTTAAAGGTTTTATATACTTAAATAGAATTCTTATTATTACTAAAGAAAATAGTCAGCACTATACAAGATGTGATGTTGGCAGAATGAAAAGCAACTTTTAACGTACGAGAGTGAATTCTGATAATTGGCAACTATGCATGACTAATTACGAATTTTTTTGTTAATGGGTGAGGTTAATTGGAAGCATGATGGAGCCGCTCCAAGCACAGTAAGCATAATCCAATCGTACATCACTGGGTCATATTATTAGTTTATATGAGAACTAACAGCTGCCACACATTCCACAATATATATGATTCTTTCTCTGCCGCGTAAATTTTTGAAAAGTCTGATCTTGATCATGACTAACTGAAATGATGCACTGGCTCATATTTCATATCAGGAATCAACAAAGTTACGATGCCACCTGTTCAAACTGTCAATTACTTAAGAGCAAGTGGTTAGTCAATTTTTTTTTAAAAAGCTAATTATTGATAAAATTAATGAACATTTCGTACTACTAATAACATAATGATAGAAAAAATAAATGATGAAATAATGTTCATGTATGCGTATCAAGACAGACAAATATAAGTAGGATGATTACATCTCCAGCTATATAACTAATGAAATAGATGTAAGTCAATTAGTGTTGAATTTTCACGTGATACCTTGGATTGAATTCTACATGGAAATCTCCAAAACGCAAGACACTTAAAATATTAGTATTATTAGGGTTGATACCAAATATAGCTTGTGTCAGCTGGAAGTACCAAAGTGTCAATCGAATTGGAATCTAATGCTTTTTCACATAATTTCCTGTTATTCCATTTTTTTGGTTGTTAATAGCTACAGTAATAAAAATTCCTTCTTGTTTCACCAATCAATAGCACTATAAATAACATTGCATGAGTCTTACATTTTCTTCATACTCACATCAAACTAAACAACACAGGCCTCCTCAAGTAATTAATCAAAGTTTTTTGTTTGAACATTTCGATTTTTCCAAACCATGGCTAACCCAATTTCAATTCGTCCATGGTCTCGTTTGGCCTATCTAAGATCTTCTCCTGCTCCAGAGTCACATCCTAAACCTCACACTGCTGAACCTTCTCTTAAAGCAACAAACACTTTTTCTAATGACAACAATCAAAGTGCCACAAAATCTCTATCACCAACACCAAATATTCACAACCCAATGCACTCATCACAAAAGCTCAAACTCTTTACCCCTATGACCTTTCCACCTTCCAAATTGATGGTTCACCCTCAGCCAGGGGTTGAAGTGACCATTGAAAAACCTAATGGCAATGGCAATGCTTCACCGAAGAATGAATCAGGAGAAACCCAAAAGCTAGGCATTGACCCAAATGAAAAACAAGTGAACAACAAAGAAAAAGAAGTGAAAGGGAATAGTATTCAATCAAAACTTTCGAGTTCTGAGGGCCATGGCATTAGGGTCATAACAATTTCAGGGGGAAACAGGGGAGCATACATGCAAATAACCAAATCCCAAAAGAAACAACAACCCATTCATCACAAGAAGGGAAATTCCGATGGTGAGAAAGTGAGAACACTATCTTCGCCTCCAATGAGAGGTGTGTACGGGAACAGCAATGTGCAGTGTGTCAACAACTCAGGGTGTTGCACACTAGTTTAACACACCATGATCCAGGAATGCACCTTATTATCCCAAAAAAGCCAATTGGTCAAGGATTCCATCTCAAGGAACGTGTTGGTGATCAACGCAATTGATTTGATTTAATTTCAAGGTGGCGTTTTTAAGTTAGTTCTTTCTTTGTTTTGAGCTTATTTATGGTGTGGTTGATATGTACTAAGTAAAGAAAATAAAGGCTTTGTTGTTCTATTGAGGGAAACAAATTTTAGAGGCCAAGTTAGAGTGGTCATCAAAGGAAAAATTATGTGGAACCGGCTAATCTTTATGCAATCACATTTTTCAATCAATGAAAAAGTATTAATAATTTGTTATTTAAGAGTTAATCGAGACTATGGAACACAATGGTAGGGAGTAGGGGCAATAGGAACTAATATGCATGGCATAATCCACAAACTGTGACTATTTTTTATTTAATCGGAATAAGAGCCCTCAATTGCTATATTATTGGGGTAATTATGTAATGTCAGTATGTTAAGAATCATGATAAAAAAAAAAAGAGGACAACTTCTTTAGCCACTTCTCATAGTAAAAGGAACAATTAGTACTGAATGAAAAACATGGCTGCAATGAAAATCAATTTGGATTCCAAAACATAATTTCAAGTTCGACTTTTTTATGAAAAAAAATATGATTAAGAGAATAGACACATTAAAAATTATCCATTCAGTTGTTTAAATAATAAATATTTCATATCTATAATATATATATATATATATATGATAACAAAAAAAGTAGAATAATAAAAAAAATGCATAATTTAATAAAGTTACATGTATACCATTAGTCCTCAACTCTAAATTTTGTACTCATGTATAACATGACTATATGTATGAGTTAATACTTGAACAAGGTACATATTCTGAAGTCTTTCCAAATGGAAAGCTTTATGCTTCAGCACCAAACGGTTATTTTTGCGCTTTATGAATATTATTATATATGTGCCAAGATTCTACAGAATAAATTAAAGCCACAGTTGACACGTCACACGAGAAAGAAAGTAAGTCATACTTTTGCCGCAAACGCAGGGCTTAAAAAATGACAAATTAATTGAAAACCATTGCAACCTTTAATTGAAGGTTTTGACTTTTTGTATAGAAAATGTAGTTTATATTTTATAATTGAACCAATGAACAAGATCCCATTCGGTCGGGTGATTTTTGTTTTCAGTTTTGAAATTATTAAAAATTAAATTCAATTTTAATTTTGAATGTTAAGTTTTTTTTTTTTTTTAGTTTTGAAATTTTAGAAGTTATTATAAATTAAAAGTAGATAATATAAATTCGCTTTCTATTTTATTGTGTTCTATTATAAAATTATACAATATAAAAAAAATTAAACATAATAAAAAGTATGGTACAATTTTGTACTTAAAACTAAAAAAAAATTAATGGCACAAACATAACATTAATACTAATTTGTCGGGTTACATATAAATAAAAAATTACACGTATAAAACAAAAAAGTGGATAAAGTTTATATATAAAAAATGTGATAATAATAACCATTAACCATAATACAATTACAATTCCAGTATTATATTAGATATATCCCATAATCGTTGAGCCAATCAATCTCAAAAATTTGTCATTCAACTGTAGTCACACATGGTGGTCTCTTTTGCTGTGTCATATTGCACATATTGTATAAATAGAAGATCAACTTGTATTTCCATTTTAATAAAATTATGAAGAACACGCATGAAAGTCAGAAGCATATACATGACAGTACAAATCGTGTTTTTTTCCTGCTTATTCCATCCCTAACAACTGCAATTACAATGCAGATGTAACCATGACCATAAGTAATATTAAAATCATGAAATAAAATTGTCCAAAAATGCAAATGAAGTACCAGAAGATCTCGTCTGCAATATGAATCGTAATTAATATGAAACTAGTATTAGTAAAAGCATAGCTATGCTACACTCAATGGGACAAAAAATCTTGAAGTGAAAGGTTAAAAAAGGGGGAATTTACCAAGCATTTAAGAAATGTATTAGAAAACAATGAACAAATCATAGCTATGCCAATCTAGTAAAAACATAGCTATATATGCTAATGCATTCACTAAATTGCACAAAGCTTGTAGCTCAACTAACATTGATCTTTAATGGGAACCAAGAATAAAACTCTGGTTTAGAGTGATTTTATCCAACTAAAAACAAATGAAACTCCACTTCTAAATAATTACTCTCTATAATACCACCATAGAACAACTTTCTCACTAGCTCTTTGATTCCCTGTTTTCTGTAGAATGTCTTCGAATATCAAACTATGTATCAAGAAAAATAGACACTCAAATCATCCTATCAAGAAAAAACTTACCCCACACATAATCAAGGGGAATCAATTCTCTACAAATTTCTATTCCAATCTGAATTCATTCATATATTTAAGACATGAAGTGAGACACCTTATCATCATGTACATTTAAATATTTTTATGCAGACTTAGAATATGTGAATGCTGTATGGCCCTCCAACAAATTTCTTTAGCCAATCTGCACATAAGTCTTAACGACAAGGACCACTGCCACCGAGTCATTTTAAACCAATTTAACCCCCAAAAATTGCTTTTAATGAAGAAACGAAAAACGAAGCAGATGTTACTACTGTTAGCGAGTGGCATGTAAAATGGAAGTGAAGGTGGTGGTGGTGGTCATACCGGTGGGGAGGGAATCCGAAAATGAAATCGGACATGTGCACTGCATTACGCCATACGCACAATAGCAATTAGCAGATGTAATAAGAGAAATTCAGATTTGGGGTTAACAGAGAAGAGAAATCAAAATTTTTAACAACAGATTCAAATGAAAGCTTGAGCATAGTATCCCTAAGAGGAGCCATATTCAAAGAACTCAGCGACTGACCGAGGCAGTGGCGGGAGGCGGGTGGCGACGACCAGCGAACAGTCACCGGCGAAGAACGGCGGCGAGAGAGAGGGTCGTGTGGAGAGAGGAGAGAGTGACCACCACTCACCAGTTCTTTTCTTTCCGTATAAAACTCACCTCCCAAATCTTAAAACCTATTCTTTATTGTTTTGTAAATATGATAAAAAGTGTTTTAAAAATTAGTAAAACATAAACTCATAGTAAAATTATTTGAACGGATTTTAGATTAAAAGTAGTATTTCAAAACTTAAAATTGATAATTGATATAATCACTCCGAATGAGACCTAAAAATAACAATGTTAATGAATGTTTTTAAGATACAATTTATCACGTAAAATTTATTAAATAATATAAGTTTCGTTGAATTTTACTCCTTATTTAGTATGTTTCGTATACATTTCATCTGATATGAAAAAGCATGTTTTAAAAATGTTCTTTACAGACTCAGCTGATATTCTTCCTAAATATTGTCAAACACTTCTTTTGGGTGAATATATTCATTAGGGGTGTTAATTGGATGACTTGGATAAATTTTGAGTAGTATTACAAATTTATTTGTTATTTTAACCTAAAATTATCAAACACTTTCTTTTGGGTGAACATATTCATTAATTAAGGGTGTTAAATGGACGACTTCGGTAAATGAAAAATTTTGAATTGAATTACAAACTCAATTGTTATTCTTCCTAAAATTTGTCAAACACTTCTTTTTGGTGAATATATTCATTAGGGGGGTGTTAACCGGAGGAATTTTGAGTTCGATTATAATGGATGGATAAAAATTATGTTCTTGTCAGAGTGATAGAAAAACAAGAGATTACAAATAGACTTTCAATAGTAACAAGAAAATCATCTGTTTTAATCACAAATAATTTAATAATTCAACGATCTGAAAAAAAAGTAGACGAATCATTGACAATCTATTTATCACAATATCCCAAATAATCCAAATCCATTAACTTGTATTTTGTTTAATAAAATGGATGGATTGAATTTATTAGTAGATGGATTAAAGAAATTTTGATAGATCTACTTTCTTTTATAAAATCACGTAATTTCGTTTATATCAAGTATGTCAGATTTTTTTTTATTTTCAATTTTTTTATTTTTAATTCTAATTCAAATAATTTTTTAAAATTATAAATTTTGATACATCATGTCAAATTAATAAAGGTGAAGACGAAAATCCCTAATTTAAATGATTTACTTTTATAATTTTGTTTTCGATATATATCTTATGAAATAGAATCTTTATTACTAATAATGACAAAAAATTATTATATATATATATTCTTTTCTTTTCTAAGAGATATGGTTTAATCATTTTTTAATAATTAATGATGATATTTTCATCTCACATCTATTTTTATTTTTATTTTTAATTAAAGTACATGTATAATAGATGAAAATCATTTAGATAAAATATTTTTTAATATAATCTTTTAGATATATGGGCACCAAAAAGGAAGCAAATTAACGCTATAATAACGCATGGACGAACCAATGGTTAATGAGTTTACTACTTGATTTAGTTTATTCTCACTTAAAAAAAAAATCGAAAGTTTCATTTAAAAATTATAAAAAAAAAAAACAACTTTTTGTTACCTATTCCCGAACACATGCACATCAGTTGAGATTATGTGTTGCAGAGATGCATGGGTTATATATCTTGAATCATCTATGGCATCAGCAATTCGATTTAGTTTTGGTTGGGGAAATCACTGGAATTGGCATCTTGAAAACGAACGAATAGGAGGAAAAGAGATAACACTACCTAGAATGAGAATACAAGCAACGTCGTGGTGGAGTCACATTAGAGCTGACTAGCATGCCCTAATTAATGCTTCTGCAACACTGTTTTGGGGTACGTAACATAAATTTGGTTGGCTAATCTTAACTTTAATATTGTTGTCTTTAATTTTTTTTTTTTTTTTACTTTCATTGATGTCTAGCTACGAATTACTTCCTTTATTTCACAACGTTTAAGATTTTTCATAAATATTAAAGAATATAATTAATTTTCTAATATATTTTTATCTCTCTAATTAATGATTTATTTATTAAGAATATTATTGAAAAAAATATTTAATATAACATCGATTTTGTAAAATGACATATATTCTCGAATGGACTATGGAGGAAGTAATAAATAAATAAAAAAAACTTTACCTTAATATACAAGATTTGATGTTGCCATGCAGAATCAAATCCAACTTATTCCTTTCACCAAAAAAGAAGAAATTAACCAACTTGTTCTGTGAGTGAATTTTGTTAATTCATTGCATTGGCAACAATGCATGCATGATTTTAGAAAATGTTGAGAGCAAGTATGAATAATTAATGAGGTTATTTGGAAGCATGATGGAGCCGCTCTAAGCACGGTAAGCAGAATCCACCGTACATCATACTAATAGTCAATATACGATTCTCTGCGGCTGATTTTCAAAAATGTACGTCCACACTTGATCATGAAAAGGCATTAGTTCATTTCATACCAGGAATCTAAATCTAGACAGTTCACATTTTTGAAGATATTTTTTTTTTTGGCCTTTTAACCATAATTAAAGAACTAAACTGATAAATGTTGGATATATGTACAAATATACTGTATATTAACAAATATGGCAAGGATGATTGTAATGAATTTTTACATTGTTTATATATATTGCACCGAATTCTCAAACAGGCCCTGAATTATTCAGGAAAGCTAGACTCAATGTACGATGTATGAAATCGAGTATCAATTAATCAGTAAGACAGTCCCCAAAAGCAAAATTTCGTTGTATCACTTTGGCATATACGAATATAGCTTTGTGTCAGCTGGAAGCTGTGCCAAATGTCAATTGCCAAATCGAATCTAATGCTTTTCACATTTTTCTGTCATTCCGTGTTTTATACAAGGTAATAGGTATTTTCCACATGGTCTAATAAATATATATTTATCCTTTTTATGCGACCGACAGGTTGTGATTTATGATTTCCTATTGGATCAGCATTGTTTATTGACTCCATCTATATATAAGATTGCATGAAACATATATTTTCATACTCACATCAAACGAAAAATTACCTTCTTCTCATTTGTGTGTTATAATATCTCTTGTGTAACTGAGGTTTGAGTTGAGCATTTCCATTTTCCAAACCATGACTAACCCAATTCCAATTCGTCCATGGTCTCGCTTGGCCTCTCTAAGATCAGTTCCTGCTCCAGAGTCACATCCTAAACCTCACACTGCAGAACTTTCTCTTAAAGCAACAAACACCTTTTCTAATGAAAACAATGAAAGTGCCACAAAATCTCTTCCAATAACACCAGATCTTCACAGCCCAATTGAACAAAAGCTCAAACTCACTACCCCCATCACCTTTCCACCTACCAAATTGAAGGCTCAGCCTCAAATTGAAGGGAACATTGAAAAGCCTAATGGAAATGGCAATGGCATTGGCCAAAAAAATGAAAAAGAGGTTATGATGACAACCAAAGAAAACGAATTAATGAAAGAGAAAGGTATTCACACAAAGCTTTCGGGTTCTGGGGGTCAATATGGCATAAGGGTCATAACAATTTCAGGGGAAAATAAAGGTGCATGCATGCAAATAACCAAATCCCAAAAGAAACCCTTTCACAAAATGAGATCTCTGTATGCTAACAGCAATGTGCAGTGTGTCAACAACTCAATGGTGTTCCACACTAGTTTAACACACCATGATCCTGGAGTGCACCTTATTATCCCAAAAAAACAATTTGGCGAGGGATTAATCCATCTCAAGGAACATGATGGTGGTCAGCGCAATTGATTTCAATGTGGCATTCTAAGTAATTTAATTTGCTAGACCTAACCCCATTTGGTGGTAGTGTTTTTAAGTTAATTAGTTCCTTTTTCATTTTTAAGGTTATGTGTGGTGTGATTGATATGTCTAGCCTACTAGGTAGAAAAAATAAAGGCGTGGTAAGCTTGAGAAAAAACAATTTGGAACAGCCAAAATAATTATGCTGATAATGTATAAAATAGTTGTAATGGTTTGGATTATAATATATTTGTTCTACTTATTAATAACACTCCTTAGTTTTTTTTTCCTTTTGATGATTTTTATATTCTGGAATGCTACTAAAATAAAAAAATAGAGAATTCATCCCTAATTATTTTTTATTAAAAAAAACTATGAAATACTCATTAATTAAGCTTTTTATATGGAAAATTAAACTTGTACGAGAATACACAGAAGACACTATAATTTTCTATATTTTTTAATAAAATAATTATAATTTTTGCTAAGGCTGTAGCAAATTTTGTGAAAAAATCGTAAGGAAATTAAAAAGAAAATAACTTCTCCCTATACAAGATGTCGATCTAGCAATAATATTTTCTAATTTGCCCTATATATTCAAGATATGATGTTGGACAAATATATTCTCGAGTTTCCAAATAACCTCGGTGTCATTTTTATACTTGTTCTACTTGTTAATTGGCAACCATACATGATTAAGAATTTATAGAGAAAGTACTAGTGAGGTTATTTGGAAACAAAATTAGGATTCTATCTCTCCAGAAAAATTTCCATCCAGACAAAATATTCCTGCAAAATCAGAGACCTTGATTGGTCATTATACAACAAAGAAGAAGAGAGTATGTAATCAATGGTCCTGATTTTGGCCCTAAGAACAGAAAGCATAATCCACCGAACAATTACTACATCATACTAACAGGTCACAGGTGCATGCCAGCCTCAGCTTATTCCACAATGTATATGATTCTCGGCGGCTTGATGATTTCCAGCCGCACCTGGAGCCACCATTCTTGACTCCAGCTGTTCACCAGCCGTCCACCAGCTGTCCGCACATGGAGTTGTCTGCCAGCTATCTTCCAGCCTCACCTCAAGCTGTCCACCAGCTGGCCACCACCCATCCTCCAACGTTCACACCCAAATTCCCCCTATAAATAGAGGTGCAAACCTCACTTGTAAATCATCACTTAGACACACAGAAACACCAAGAGTGAATTCATCCAAGAAGTGAGAGTTCTTAGTGAGTGTTGTGTCAGTGGTCTGAGTTTGAGAGTTTGTTTTATTTTGAGTTTTGTAAATCTCTGTAATTCTATTCTTGTGAGTAATAGAAGCTGTTTTTCTCTCAAATTCGTGTGTACCAACACCCAATTGATCCGTTGGCCCTCAACAAGTGGTATCAGAGCCTCGGTCACATGAGTGAGAAAGGGTTGTCTACCCTAATAAAGAAGGAGCTTATCAATGTAGACAAGGATGCTGCACTAGATCCTTGCAATCATTGTCTGTTTGGTAAGCAGCATAGAGTCTCGTTTAATTCCTCTTCAACGAGAAGATCAGAGTTACTCAGTCTGGTACACTCTGATGTTTGCGGTCCCTTAGAGGTTG